>CABFWO010003750.1:0-79693 GCA_902155825.1 Timema genevievae
TTGATGGCTTTTTTTTCTGTACCACTCTTTAACTCGCTCAGACTTCTTCCTCCAAAAAGATTTCATTTCACATTTGCTTAAATTATTTTTTCTTGTTTGTCTACTTTCAGCATCTCTTTCTCTCTCTTTCCTTAAATGTTCCTCTTTTAAGTTAGATTCTCCAGCCAACTTTTCCCTACATCGTCTCATCTTTTCCTTGTTTGTCAGTCTCATTCTTAACTTGAGAGGATACACTGAAAAAAAATTGTAAGAATTAAATTCAAATATAAACAGTGCTCAGATATAAAATAAACTAGTTAAAGAGTGTTTAACTAGACAAAAAAAATTACAACTTTTTAACAACATTCTTTTAGAATCAATTAGCCAAAGCTATTATTTATGCTTTTAGTGAGGATTACTCCATCTAGCTATCATATTCTACATGGTTGTCCATAATAGGCTCTGCCTTAAAATATGAGTGAAGAATGACCCTAGACACGGGACGATTCCTGGATAGCTCAGTGGTTAGAGCATTGACGTACTAAGCCAAAGGTCCTGGGTTCAATTCCCGTGTCCAGGTATCATTTTTCAATTTTCAAAATAATATTCTTTTAGCTAGGCCTATACAATAATAAAGAAGAAAGGTAATTGAATAGATTAATATGAGTACACATACATTTAGTGTGGAATGTTATTAACTGTTATGAATAACAGTAAAACTTCTTAGCTTGATCTGGTGTTTCCCTCCTTTTTTCAAGTGATGCCAATATATTAATGAGAAATTTCTTGCCTTAATTTGATGGTTTTTTTCAATTGATGCCAAAATATAACATATTTATTTTTAGTGTGTTTTTCTAATTGTTTTTAAGTGATGACACCATAAACCACAAAAACTGTGTCCATGCCAAATAAACAATCATCTAGTGTCGGGTGTAAAAATATTTTTAAAGCCTGACACCATTTTTCTGGAGTAACGGTTCATTTTACAAACAAAAGTTCTAATACTTAAATCGACCTTATTAGACAATTATTGATGGCCTGAAATGATATATTTCAATTTTGTCTCATTAGTTCTGTCAAAATATTTTTATTGTCATGGTGTCGGGTGTAAACATTTTTATAAACTTAAGTTTAAAGATGTATAAGATAAAAATAATAATTAATAAAACTCTGATTGTGATATATACTGTTAAATTAACATTTATAATACATATTTTAAGACTTTGGCTGCCCTAAATTATTTCAAACTTAAGTTATTAGAAATTCTCAACACCTGTTATAAACCACCAAATGTTTTTAAACCAAATTAGGTGTAAAAACATTTATTTATATATCTAATAAAATGTGTGAATTATTTAATAATCTCCTGTTTATTCATAATCTAGAGAGCCAAAGCTTTAAATTAATATAAAACACAGGCAATTTATGAAATTGGTGATATAAACTCCCCTCCCTCCTCCCCAAAAGAAATAATAGGCAAGGAATTACAAGAGAACAGTGGTTTTATTCAAGAAACAATTAATCAATTTTAAACAATAACAATATGTACATTAGGACTAGAGACTTGCCACCTCATGTCTTTCAGGTAGAATAATTAAAAATTTAATTCTGAAAAGTTAACAACCTAAAGTACTTCCCAAAAATTAAGTCTCGATATAATCCAAATCTTAAATGTCCTGCCACCTCGTGAAAACAATTTGTACATTAATAAAGTTTCAAAGATTATAAAATAAAATATTAATCTTTGAGAGCTCTGCCATCTTGTGGTAACAATATGTACTATAATGCAATAGAAGTTATGAGACATAATAGTAAATTTTAAGTGATCCACCATCTTGTGACAACTAAATGTATTATAATGCAATTAAAGTTATAAAGTACAACATTAGATTTTTTAAGGTTCTCTGCCATCTCGTTGATTTACCAAGCAATTATTTACTCGATAAACGATGCCATCTACCCATCAGCCAGATGGCTATAGCCTATGTGAGAGCGCAACTAAACGCTAGCCGCCAAGCGGCGAAACAGAAGTTACTTCAAAGATTGAAGGAAAATTCAGTTTTTCTAAAGACATAAATATTAATTGAAACGTGGCTACACATTAGCCCGCTAATAAAGGAAAATACCCCCATCCCATTACAGCAATTTACAATTATAGTCTAAATTAATAATTTTGAAAGGATTCTGTAATCTAGCCAAAAGAGAATTAAAAAAAAAAGCATAAGTTAAGTCCTAGCATAGAATGTGTCGCTTACCTCATCCTAAGAAAACGGTACAATGAGTACAGATACAAACAAAACACAGCCATATATTTAGTGAATAACCAAGATCATATGTCCACAGAGAGGGAAGAGACCGAAAGATTGCAGGCATTCGGCGAACTAGTAGAATGTACTAGAAGGAAAGGGGAGGGAGAGGGAAGTGCATAGAACAGCCCAGGCTTCTTGGGTGTGGCCAATTTTGCTTGCAGACAGCTGGTACCCACCTTCTTTCAGTCAGATAGTGTGTTAGAGGGAGGTCACGGCCAGGCGTGAAGAAGTTGGAGTCCAAATGGTTCGGAGGGTGAGTATTATAACATTTAATTGTACTGTTACTTGTAACTTGTTACAGTGAAAAGATTGACGTTTTTCTGAAACTACCCTTAGATAACATTTTTCCTGTTAATCTGACAGTTTTTTCCTCGTTAGCTTGAAATTACTATTAATGTAACAAAAACATGTAATAGATTAATAAATTGTTATAAGAAATATGGAAGAAAAAACATTTACAGGAAAAAATAAATGTATTAACAGAAAGCTACAATCAGGAAATAATCTTTCAAAATCCTTAGTTTTGAAATAATTTAGTCTTCAATTTGTGGAACATCATTCCTTCATCTATTTATGTTAGGGTGTCAGTAATACGCTTGGAATGTCTAAGATCTTTGTACTCTCCATGATATGCCTTCATTATTGCGTTTTGGTTAAGAAGAGGAATAAGAAAATAGGGAAAGAAAAAAAAGTGAAGTGGTATGGGAAGCCAGGAAAGATTGGATACAAAAATGGAATGAAATGTTGTAAAGGAATGTGGATTGAAGTTAGAAGGTGTTGTATAGCCAGGTAAGAAAAAGGAGAGGGAAAAGACAAAAATTAGAATAATGGATGAAGAAAGAAGAATGATGAAACAAGGAGAAAAAGAAAATGAACTAAGGATGAGATATTTTGACAAGATGTTCAACCCATAAAAGGAAGGTGATGAGAGTGAATCAGAGGATCATAAAGAATTATCAAAAGAGGAGGAAATGGGTCCCACCTGGAAAGAGGTGGCAACGGATGCATTATAGAGGATGAAACCATGAAAAGCACTGGGTGTGCAATAACTTACTGCGGGATTGATAAGAGCTACAGGAGAAGCCGGAATACAATGGTTATACAGGGTGCCGAGAGTGATTTGGAAGGAGAACAAGGTACCAGAAGACTGGAAAAAGGGAGTTATTGTACCTATTTTGAAGAAAGGAGAAAGTAAGAGATGTACAAATTATAGGAGGATAACGCTGATGTGCCACTGTACAAAAATATATGAGAAGATACTGGAAAAGAGAATAATAAATAAAGGGAAAGGAAGGTGGAGAAAGGAACAGCGAGGATTTATGGAACAGAGGTCTATAATAGACTTAATCTTTGCCAAACGACAGCTGATGGAAAGAAGGTATGAATTTGGGAAAGACTTGGTAATGGTATTTATGGATGTGGAGAAGGCAGATGTTAATGTGAATAGAAATAAAGTTGGTGGGGAGGACACGAGGATTAACAAACTTTATATTTTAGACATGAAATAGCTATTTTGTTAAACCCCATATTATTGAAGTAATAGTTATTCAACAGGATTTTCACTGTGTTTCAATTAGGCATCTGCCCTTCTGTTCTGTGTTTGTATTGTGAGTGTTTATAGTTTTACTTTTTTTTTTAACTGAACTGTTTGGCTTTAGATTCCTTAATGATATGGTGTTAAATTCATGATTTGTTGGAGTAACTTTAAGTCGAATGAGTCAAAGTTTGTAGCTTAGATTATCCTTTCAGTGATTTTTTTTTGTGTTTTTTTTACCAAGCCATGTCCGATCCAAGGTCCATTGTCTTCTGGATATAAAGGAAAGGAGGAAATTAAGGAATCTATATCTGGTTATTTTAAATCTACGTTACCAGATATTACAAATACCTCTGTGTCGGATCTAGACAAACAACCCTCAGGGATTGTTATTAGAATTGGAGTACAAGGGTGGGAATTGGGGGATATTGAGCTGATTATACCCACTCAACAGGTTGAAAATTTGTGCATGGACGAAAGGTGTAAACCAGAACAAGCTGTTAAAATGGAGACAAATTGGTTTGGAATATAGGCCTACTTCTATGTTTTGTGGAGATGTTTTAGATTCTGATTTAGGTGATGTTCACAAATATGGGATGTTAATGACCCATGCCAGTGGACTACACATATAACTGACCATGCCAGAGAAAAATTAGTGTGTTTTGGTTTATTGAAATTGATTTAAAAGAAAGACAGCTTAAACAGGAAGTTCACTGAACATCAACTGTTTTCTAGGTGAAGTTAAGGTAGATTTTTGGTAATAAGATACTAGTTATTGTGAAGTTAATATCAACAGAAACTTTTCAGTGGCCCATGTCTTATTTTTAATTAAGATGAACATATTCAAAACACTCGGGAATGAACACTTATTACTTAAAATATAAGATGAGCGTGAAACACAAACAGAATGGTTATTTATTTAATGATCAAGCAGTTGACTTGGAAAAAATTATGTCTTCCTGTTAGCTGGTCAGATGGGCGCAGCAATGACGAGCCATCTGTCTAGACATTAGAAAAGGGGGTCTCATCAGCGTAAGCGAGTGCATGATAGAAAGATGTTGTAATCAAATGAAGATCATGTATTCATGGTGCCAGTATTGGGTATGACCGGTGCCTTCAAACAATGTCAAAGGGAGCTTCTGTATGAATTTGTCGGGCATACACCATCCACAAGAATCACCATTTTGAACTTGGTGACGAAGCTGGAAAGAACGGGAAGCTTGGTGGAGCCACATACAGCCGGATGGCCCAAGATGACATAGGACACAATACAGGGTGTGAAGCAGAGGTTATTGGGATTCTCATGAAAATCTCTTTGGAGGCCATCCCAAGAGGGTGGACAATCATATTCTACCGGTCAAGGAGCAGCCAAACAGACAAAGACAAAGCCGTACCATATCATGGCTGTGTACAAGTTACAGCCACTTGATCTTACAAAGCAAATAGTGTATTGTCAATTGTTTGCTCAATTTTTCACCAAAACCACCACCTTGTTGGACATAACAAGGTTTACTGAAAAGGCATGGTTCCATTTATCCAGCTATATAAGCTCGCAAAATACATGGGTATGGGCCAGTGATAATCCCCACACCATCCACGAAGAGCCATTGCATCCAGCAAAAAGTGATGTCACCGTATCATTGGGCCAATCTTTTTTGAAGGCACGGTGAATACTGACCGATACTTGGAAATTTTAACTGAGTTTGCGAAGGAACACTAATGGCGACACTGTTGGTTGCCCCAATTCTGTTTTGGTTGAAATGACCACGATGTATTTAGTATGTATGTGGTCAAACAATCCTATATTAAAATACACAACACTTATACTACAAAACTACTAGTTTATTTAATTCCATGTACCCCTCACATAATAACTAACTGAATTCAATTTAATGAATTGATATTTAACTATAGTATAAGTTGATACATTTTAAAAATAAAATTATTATTGTGTGGAATGATTTGATTAACATTAATATCAAGATATTTTACTAGACAAGTAGATAGTACAGTTCAAGAAGATATTTTTAAGTTGTAAATTGTAGTCAATTGAAGATGACTGGCCAGAACAGGTCTGATCTATAATGGAAAGAGAGCAGGAAATTTAGACTAGGGAATATTTTTGAGTTTGACATATTGAGGTACTTTCCTAATTGTGTTGAGGCATTGATTTTCAAAATTGGTTTGCTCATTTAAAGTATTAATGTTATTGAGAATAGCTGTTTGGATATATAAGTTCAATACATTCACAAGTCAATTTGTAGATGCTACTTTTGTTAAATGGATTTTTAGGATTGAGATTAGAGTTATGTTTTTTATTGTGTTGTTAGTTTCATAGGAGATTCTGACTTTTTTTTTAATCTCTGTAGTTAAATTTGATCCATTTACTTTGAGTATGGTTTTTTGGAAGATTCGAGATAATAGATTTTTTTGGTCAATTGAGATATTTTGTTTTTGAAGAGTTTTATATAACACCGATATAAATTTTATAAACACTAGAATTTAACTTTGTTTCAAGATTTTAAGTTAATTTTAAAATATTAATATTTTACTGTTATAGATTTTAAGTAAATTATGTTACCATAGATATGTAAATTAACGGAGTTCCACAGGCAGGTTTTGATGAGGTTGAAATTCAGAGTACATAAATAATCCAACAATTAACATAAAATAGATTTTTTTTAATGTATTTCATGATAACCTTTAAACTTGTTCCATTGCAATATAATATCAAACTTAGGTGTAAGTGCATTTCTTATGTGTTTTACCCCAAGCATTATCAACCAGCTTCTTATTATTGTAACATGTAAAATTGCTACGACAACCAGGCAAGCAAAGAGAAGTAGTTTTCTAATAAAATATAAATACCTAGTAGTCTAGAGATAAAGAGTTCTCGTACAGCTGAGCTAGAATTTTGTTTTTAAAACCTTAGCCCCATTATTTTTTTATTATCAAGCCAGTAATAGCCACATTATATTTGTAAGTTTATGAGTTGAATTTCCAAAGAATAAAATAAATTATACATATATATATATATAATTATTTTACTACAGTTGGCAACCTAAAACCTAAACAAATGATTTTTGAACTGTCATCCTGGTAAAAACCGATCATGAACAAACTCTACTTTAAAGTTCATATTAAAAAGTTTGAACTTTTCTTTATGATCGCTTATTAAAAATATTTATTTTAAGGTAGTTTTCACCATTTCATGTTTGTATCTGAAATCTAAACATTTGTATATAAATAATAGGCAGAATGAATTTTGAATTTGGTTGGATACTAAGTGTTATGTCAAGAACAATATGTTGAATGTCTATTGTTGGTGAATGATTAATTTGTAACATTTAAATAGTAAGTTTTCTTCACTGGCAGTTATCTAGTATTAGTTAGGTCTAAGATTCTTGGGTACAATTGGTGGGTGTTTGTAAATGATTGTTTGTTTGGTTTAATTCAAATGTTGTTTTTCCTTGTGTATAAAACCAATTTCATATATGATTCTAATAATTTATATTAATTTATTAATTTTGATTATTTTTGTGTGTCCGACACCTTAGCTCAATCAGTAGCGTGTCTGCTTGCTGAGCAAAGAGTCTTGGGTTCAATTTTTGGCATGGCCAAAAATTTATCATTGATGAAAATATTAGGGCTGGGCCGATGTTTTGTTGCCAATATCGCTGGTAACTAATGCCGATTTAGTTTTTATTACAATTTTATTACAATTGTGTACAGAAACAATACTCAAAAACAAGAATTATCTGATTTTGCCATTTTTATACTTTTCATGATAGTAGTAGGTTTGTTGAGTAAACGTTTAAATTAAAGTTTTAAGCATTTAAGTTGGTTGGATACATATAAAATAACTAAACAATTATTTACAACAGCGATAAATTGGTACTTCAACATTATGTTTAATGCATTCTAAGAACTGATCTCAGGGAGCAGATTTTGGGGCGCTTAGTAATTGATATGCAGGTGACGTCACACAGCATGAAGAAAATAAAAACACATGATTTCTGAACGCGACTCTGTGCAGCTAGCTCCTAGAGTACACAATATCACAATAATGAAATCCATTATCTTGGACGTATTTGTTGTTTTTGCTGTGTGAATAATTAACGGTTAGGTAAATAAAATATAGTTTAGTTAATTCAGCCAACAGAAAAAATAGGCGGTATATAAAATTTAAATAACTCAAATCCAAAACGAAAATTATTTAAATAGAGAGCAAAATACTGTGCGCTTGTGCGGGCCTCGGCTTGTACCGAAAGATGTAGATAATATTTCATATTAGGTTGGTATATAACTTGTATTCAATTAAAACTACGTTACTTATAGCCATAATATAACGTATTTTTAATTTTTTGTAAATCCACAGCAAATAAAATCATAATGGCCCACCTAATATTGTTTTTGATAGTTTTTAACTTTGTTACTTGAGGAAATCTTTATCATTAATATATTTATCAAGTATTTCATAAATTTGAAATAAGCCTGAAGAAAGATAAAATGAATGGTTTATTTTGTTTAGAAGGTTGGTTTTGCTGTTTATTGTAAAATAAAATATCTAATGCAGAGTTAAAGAATTTGTGTTTACATGCAAGAGACTGTATTTAAATATTTTTGTCTAAACTAGGAATTATATTTTCATGACTTGAGAATTTAAAATATAGCTATAGATTTTAATTTTTGGTTCAAAATATCTGCATGATAAAAAACCAACTATCCTTGATCGATTTTGCCAATATCGGCCGATAAATTGGATAGGCTATCAGTATCAACTCAGCCCAAGAAAATATAGGTTTACCATTTCACATTGATAAATTAAAGGCTGGAGACTGGATGTTGTGTCTGTCCTAGTCTTAAGATAGATTATAAGGCATATGAAGCTACGGCAGGCCTAGCAAGCCGGTAGTGGAAAATATATGGCTTGAATAAAAAACTGACTCAGGCTGGAAACAGTAATGGCTGTAAAGTAAAGGTTATTCTTGTGTAGTTAGTTTTGAAGTTTAATTTGGCATAATATGGTATTATTCAGTTCTTAAGACATTAAAAAGATAGCAATAGCCCCTGGGTATTCCTGTTCATTGTTATATAAAATTATTCAAAAACAAATTTTCTCAACTGACCATAAAAATCTATTGTCTCGAATCTTCCAAAAAACCATACTCAAAGTAAATGGATCAAATTTAGCTACACAGATAACGAAACAAACAGAATGACAAATCTCTTCAAAAAATATGTTAGAATCTCCTTTGGAACTAACAATACAATAAAAAACATAATTATAATCTTAATCCTAAAAATCCATCTTCTTGAACTGTACTATCTACTTGTCTAGTAAACTTTATTGATATTAATGTTAATCAAATCATTTCACACAATAATTATTTTATTTTTAAAATGTATCAACTTATACTATAGTTAAATATCAATTCATTCAAATGAATTTAATCTAATTCTAGTTATTCTCTTTCATGCCCTTACATGTTTACAATTTTCTTGTGGTGCTATTCTAATATTTCATATATCGTTTTAGTTTTTATTTTCTATCATTTTAATATCTCATCATTTTTCATAAACTCATATATATCACCCATAAATTTAACATGTTCAAGCATTTGGCTACTTAATGCGCCGCATTATTGCAAAACAAGTATATCTTTTTTTTAAATTTGAATTCAAATTAAATCTTTATTTACTTTATATATAATATTGCTATTAAAAAGACCTTTGTTCAATGCATGGTTAAGGGTACCTAAATTAGGGCGACATTCATTTAAAAAAATAAGCCAATCAACAACATTCTCATTCATATTAATTTGGTCATTAGTAGAATAGTTCTAAATTCAATTTAAATTTCCCTCTTGAAGTTTGGCAGTAACTGTAGTTTTGAGACTAACACCACATATCTTGAAAATTGTAATTGCTTGATCCATTTTAGTCAAAACAGTTAATGACAAAAATAGAGAACTTTCACCAGTAGTGTGGATGATATTGACACCGACTGAGGTTAAACTGGATATAGATGGGAATGTAAACAAACTCTTACCATAATCAACAATTTTCAGTTTTTAAAATATTGTAAGCATCAGGCGAGGTGGTTAAGATACCATGTTTCTGCCAGATAGGATACTTAATAAAACAATTATAATCAATGTTTAAATCAAATTTCAACAGGAAAACACATTTTGTTGCATACAGCACTTTACCAGTCTATGAGTGGCTATCGTAACCACTGTAACTAATTTTCACCAAATATGTCACAATATTCTACCTTTTAGGGGAAAAAAAAACAAAAAAAACACACACACATATTTGAGAATATACACTAATACACAAACAAAAATAAATGTATTGTGAATTTTCAAAGTATATATTTAGAGCTTAATAAAAGTATTAAGCTGAAATTTGTTAGAATATTTAAGTATCACAATGACATTTCAAATATTATGCTTGAGGAAAAAAAAATTCATATATTTCAAAACTATTTATACTATTAAGAATTAATAGCCAGAGTTATTATTTATGCTTATTAGTGGGAGTTACTCCATCTAAATATCATATTCTGAAAATTGAAAAATGACACCTGGACACGGGAATCGAACCCGGGATCTCTGGCTTAGTACGCCAATACTCTAACCACTGAGCTATCCAGGATTCGTCCTGTGCCCAGGGTCATTCTTCACTCATATTTTAAGGCAGAGTCTATGATGGACTTAGCGGAAATCGTCAGCTACAAAAATGTAATTATAGTAATATCACGAGCCATCGGATAACGCAGTCATCTGCAACTCGGTAGTTGGCTTTTTGCTGCCATTTGCACAATTATTAAATTGTACGGGATCGCACATATTAAGAATTAATAGCCAGAGCTATTATTTATGCTTATTAGTGGGAATTACTCCATCTAGATATCATATTCTGAACGAATCCTGGATAGCTCAGTGGTTAGAGCATTGGTGTACTAAGCCAGAGGTCCTGGGTTCGATTCCCGTGTCCAGGTGTCATTTTTCAATTTTCAGAATATTTATACTATGTTTAAATTAAATGCTACACACTCTGAATATATATCAAATTCAAAAGAATAAAAGAAGAAAAAGTATAATTTTGAATTTAATTAAAATTGCAACATTTTAAAAAATTTCCAAGAAAATTATTTAAATTAATTTGAAATAAGATTGGTAAAAAAATCTAGTTTTTTGTTAAAGAAGGCATACAAATAATAATGGATTTCTTCAAAACTGTTATTATTTTTATTATAAAATGTACAATTAATTGTAAAATAATTTTAATTTATTGTTAGTTAAAAACTAACATTTTCAATGAAAATTAAAATTATAGCCGAATTTTTAGCTGTTCACACCTAAAATTTTCTTAACAGTGTGAATGATGTCACTAGCTTGTGGTAGCGTTGCAACTTCTAAACTATTGGCGTATGGCATCGGTATATCAACAGCAGTTATTCTCATGGGAGATGAATCTAAATGATAGAATGTTTCACCTGAAACAGTTTATTTTAAAATTATTTATAAAACATAAAAAAAAATCAACATTCAAATAAGTAATTTAAAAAGAATTATCTTGTGATGTGTAAGTGACCCGTAGAACAGTAATTTAACTACTAATTTCTTAGTGAGAAAATAATGTGTTGTACATGAGATTGCTAGGTCTGTCCATGGATAGGAACATGTGAGTGTGCCTGGTTTATCTCCCGGTGGCCTCTCAGTCCACTTCCTGCTCATTACCAGGCTATGTGCCTACACAGGTGCCACTTCTCCCCTTCAATTTCATCTCCTTGAAAGCTTTGCCATTCTTCAACAAGACTATTACGCAACTGAGCGGAAATTACAAGGTCACATACATACTCCTACTCTTAACACTGACAGCCGAGGCAGGGCTTTTTTTAATCTCTCTACTTCCCCCACAGAGAAGAACACAAAGTAGAAAAAAAGAAAAAAAGAGTCAAATCATGGGGAATAACTTGTTTTACTTGAATTCAGATTTATGGTATTTCCTTATTATTATGTTATAATTATTCTTTGTAAGAAGATGTAAAGTAAAACAGAAATGTTTTTTTTCTGAACAAAGGTAGGCTATTTTTGACACAAAAAACCCATATATTATGTATTATTGATGCAGGTTGTCTACTGAAATATGTAAACCAAATTTCATGAATTTTTCGTGACTTTTTCATTATCTACACATCAATATTAATGACCAAAAAAAGTAGTAAGAGTAAGAAAGAATTCATACCCACATCCTTGACCCTATTACTGTATTGTTGTCCCTTCTTACATTGTTTCTTACTCATTTTATTTTGTATTTTTCATAGCATATTTAATAATAAAATGTAAGCTATACAGTAATTTACAACTTTTATTTAAAGCAAATATTAGAATGAAATATACTCAACTTATGGCTAAAAATATAAAGTGAAAAATATATTATATGTTTTAATATAAATTAAAGAACATAAATTTTTAGGTATTAATTCAAAATAAATATTGGAGAATATATATTAAAAAGCGTATAGCCTGAACCGGTAGTAAGACGCGGTGCTAATTATTATTATTATTATTATTATTATTATTATAATATATTAAACTTGACGAAAAGGAACAAAATAACATGTAAAATATAGGAAATACATTGCCTCACACTTTGAAATAGAAACAATACTTTTCATAACATTAATTACACAAAATTAATAAATATTATATTTATCATTAATATTCATTCAATTTTCTATGAAGTTTTAAGATTTCTTCATCAAGATAATTTAATTTATCTTGTTTGCACCATTAACTTCTTCTTCTTTTGGAGGCGTTTCAACTCTTCTACAACCTGCGTCCTAGAATTTTTTTTTTCATGTTCTTTAGTTTTCAATAGGTTTAGTGCATCCCTTTTTTTTAAGGATGCGTGTCATGTCGTACTTCAGTAATCATCAATTTTGTGATCGGTACATTGTTTTATATTTCCGTATGATGAAACAGAACACTAGAAAAATCGAAGGGCAATTAGAGAGGTTTGATAAAGGCTCTCCACTAGACACTCTTTATTTAGAGAAAACCCTCTTTCCACTGCAGCGTTGCTATGAACGAGTGTCAATATCATACGGAAAATTTTATGAATTCAATATGAACTTCGCCATGAAGAGCTACAACCTCTTGTCAAAAAAAATCAAGTCTTTCTTTTCTCGTAGATTATTGTAGCTCTTTTCACCAGTGGAGCTAGTTTGGCTGTAGATAACAATTCTACAAGAGCACATGTTAAACGAGATTCTGCTATTGAACTCAATGCAACTTCAGGTTTTTTTTGTGCAAACGTGATTTTATGTTTAATTGGTTGTAAATTGTGACTTAGTCCCTGCAATATTTTCTAAAAGTGAAAACATCTATTTCTTTGACTTTTTTGCAGGCTACTGTAGCACCAAAGCCAAGGTCAATTGTCTTGACAGACTGAATATTTTCCTGTTTTTGAACATCCACCCCTAATAGTTTAGTAGCATTACATCTTTCTTAACAAAACGAGCTGCAATACTGCACATCATTGAATGTAATTCTGAGTAAAGAAATAGAAACAATGGCATATTCGATTAAAACTTTGTCAAAAAAAGGTTTCAGTTCTGATGCTGCAGATTGCACAAATGCAAGCTTTGCGTGAAGTAAATTATCACTGAGGAACTTTCTTACTTTTTTATAGTTTTGTGATACAGGAAGTTTAGCTTTTACAGCTTCAACATATTGTTTCAAGTGTGGCAATATTGTAAGAGCCCTCTCAATTACTTTTGAGTTCTCAACCCATCTTATCGAACACAGTTTAAGTGGAAATACAGTACATCCCATATGATGCTTGAAGTCAGCGCGCTTGGAAGAGAAGTCTTTAAAGAGGTAATAAAGAGCATGTAGAAAGTCATTCAGATGTCAATCACAAGCATTGTGTGCAGTCTTGTAGCTATCATGAACAACATGTAGTGAGCATGTGCCAATATCGATTAAATGGTGATCATCAGAATCAAAGTTCTACAACATTCTGTAACTCCATTGAAAGTCAGTCAGAAACTTTTTGTTTACATTTGGTCTATCACACTGACTCTGTACTACCTTTGCTAATGACATCCCAAGTTCAGTTATGGAACAAGACAATGCCTTTAGTAAATCCTATCCAGTAGAGTGTCCTACAAAAGTTGAGTTTAAGTATCTGACCTTTTATTGAAATTTTATTTAAACTCTTGTCAAAATATACACAGAAAAATTCACCCTTGTTTACTTCCTAAGCAAGTTTATTTTGAGAATAAGGACCTAACCCATATGTTATAATATAGTCTAGTTTATCTGTATGCATCTTAAATTGTTGTGCTACAATGATGTCTGAGAACATGATAGAAAACAAGTCACTGGTGTTGGCACTGCTTCTTTCTGAGGAGTGATTCATAGCTTTCTGCACAGCCCACGAGAGTTCAGCTTTTGTAAGGTAGTTTGTTATTTTCTTTCATTGCTGTGGTGTGAGAGACTTTTATTATCAACAACATTCGAATGTGGGGGAAACGACATCGAAGGTCCTTGCTGTTTTTAGCATGGTGTGGATGTAAATATTCCACTTGTGGTTTCAGCTGGAACAATATTCATGAAAGGAAAAGTTGTTTGTAGTTTGCACTTTACAGTACTATGACAAAGTGGTTGATGTTAGTTGCCTTTTTCGTGTCTCTTCACTGAAGCATAACCACTAATGCTAATTAATGGCAATCATGGATTTGCATAGCTTACAAAATACTTTGAATTCATCTTGAGTTACAGACTGTAGCCATAACTAATTTTTTCCTTTACTCAACCAATTTTCTTGAAAATAACACTTTCCTGGCATCTTGAGAAATATTATCTTGTTTATTCAAACAACCTAAAAAATAAATTAAGTAAAAATGATAATTTCTTCATTAATAAAAGACAAAAGACAATAAAGATAAAAGACAAGTCACAGAAGAAGGTCGTAATAAAGGCCACACAAAGGGGATCCTAAGAACCCAACAGCCTACAATAAAACTTAAAATTAAAAAAAAAGTTTCTAACTATCCCCTCAGACTGAAATTTTCATTTAAAATTTCATAAATGCTTAACATGTTTTTACTGGGAAGTAGTTGTAAATTTAAGCTAATTTTGAGCAAAGCATAAAAAAATATTCTTTCCTGCATGTTGAACTTGGCTTAGAAAAATTCATGACCTGGAAGATAATTTCATGACTTTCATGACCAGTAGACACCCTGTGGTGTTTGAGTTAAGTGCTAGCTACTCTCTGATAATAAAACATCAACTTGTCCTTAAGTCAATAAACTTCAGTGGTTTACTTGTTATATCACCAAAGCAAACTCTAACCCTGATAGTTGGAATAAATACATTAATGTCAAGAAAAAAACCAAATATCTGAAAATAGTCGAGCTATGATTTTATTTTTATTTGGCAATATAGGACAAATGATTAGCATTTTGACGTCATACATCACTGCAGCTAATAATTAATTGGTGTAACCACCTCTGGCATGTATCACTTCTATGCGCCAAGGCATCCAATCAAATAATGTTTTAATGTTGTCCTGTGGAAGAGCCATCCAAGTTGTATTGACTCATGTCAAAGTTAATCAAGATTTGCTGCAACTCTCGTTTGAGCATGTCCACACATTTTCTATGGACGATAAATTCGGTGATCTAGCCGGCCACAGCACAAGTGGGGAATGTTGCTATCCCTGAAGAAGGCATGTGTTTCTGCTGCAACATGCGGTGTGGCATCCTGCAGGTACAGAATGGTTATTGGCTGTAGAATGTCACTCATAATAGTGGTGCGGACTCCTACAAGATATGATCTATTTTTGTAACCAATAACACCCCAGGTAATAATGCCTCGTATTGGTGTGGTATGCCTGGTGGGAATACACTATTCCTGACACCTCTGCCCCTGGCGTTTGCAGACACAGATGTAGTAATAATTTCCACCTAAAAAGAAGATTGATACATCCGAAACCACCATAATCTGCCATTCATCGTTCAATGCACCATTTCAGCCTGGTGCTGAGGGGCCGATGAGTTTGCAGTATGAACTGTAGTAACCAGCAACATACTGTTAAAGCTGTGCCAATGCTGTTGATGATGCAGAACACTCACTCAAAGGTATCCTCATGACATGACAATCATTCCCCAGCTTTGTTTGTACATGACATCTAGAGCCTTCTCTTCAAGCCCTATGCTCTTCTTTGTACCATTCCCGGCAATCCATTGCAGTCTCTTATGTTGATAATGCAACTTCTATTAAAGTCGCTGATGTGACTGTACAGCTACCTTACACATCTATGAGGCATCCTTTCCCCCTGCTGAGCAAGCAATGACTTGCCGAGACTGTGTTTATATCAGGAGAATGTCTGGTGTATGGTCTGTGACGTGCAATCAGATCGGCCTCTGCTCAGAACGCATGAACATTTTATGAGGCCAAAATGCTAATTATTTCTGTAGTTTTGCATAGCTAACATATCCTGTAAAAATCAAAGTCGCAGCGCAACTCCTTTCAGCTGTTGTGTTGTTTCTGAACATTTGTGTATTTTAAAATTAAATTTTTAAAACATTAATCATAGGTATATATAATTCTAATTTATGTTAAGTGTTTAATATAAGCACATTGGGCAAAATTATCAACTTTATTACATTAATTTAAAGCTTATTATTTAGGTCTACTGTATGTTTATTAGTAAGACAAAATCAAACCTAATAGTTCTACCCATCTAGACACAGAAAGAGGTAGTATATATATTTATATATCATACTTTTTAATAACGTTAAAATTGACTAAATAAAAATTTGATAAAATGAGTAGGAATGAACTATAAACAATTCACCCTCATGATTTCCAGCAGTTTTTAACTACCATTTCTAGCTATCTATTAATGTTATGCTACTAGCTTAGTTGGGTATTACTAATAATTACACTAGTTTCTATCTAAATTAAAATGCATTTCTTATCACCTAAACAGACTAAGGTACTAGTCTCATCTGGTGTGATTTCTTATCACCTAAACAGAATTTTTGGTGATGGGGAGATTGGGATTGGAATTTCAGCTGAATGTAATAACATATTTTTCCTATGTGGTTTCTCATTCCCTCTCTGTACAAATGCAGATGTATTCCCTCTAAATTCTACCCTGCTTATTCTTACAGTATTAGTGTTAATATTTGAATAGCCTGAATACTATCAAGGCCTGTAGCATTAATAAACAATATTATAATTCTTACCAATGCCATAATAAATACTAGATTACTTCTAATTACAACTACTGTATATATTATTGGAATTTACAAGCAATCTCTGTAATACCAGTACATTTACTTTTCAATCATTCTTTTTCCCGATTCGCATGGTTAAAAACACAGTTTTAACAATTGTATGATTATAAGCTATAAATACCGATTCAATGATTTCAAATCAACAAGGGGTTGTACTTGCTATTTCCAGCTTTTTGTGTACCACTGTTAGACTAAGTAATATATGTATAAGGCTCAAATTTAGTATAACTTGACAATCATATGAGATGTACACGATTAAATATTTATAATATTAAAAACAATAGAATATTAATATTATAAATATTAATATACATAATCAAAATTAATATATTTTAATAATATTAATATTTCATTGAAATGTTTATAATATTAATATTCTATTGTTTCTAAAGTGAAGAATTCTAGCGAGCTCCTAGCTCTGTAGGCTGAAGGAATGATTGAAAACACTTACTTTCAACTATTCTAGCACAAATTTCTGAACCAATTCCACAATGAGGCCAGCCTTGCTCCACAGTAACCAAATGGTTGGTTTTAGCCACAGATTGAACAATTGTTTGCTCATCAAGGGGTCTTAAGGTTCGAAGATTAATCACTTCAAGCTCGATACCCACACCTGAGAGCTCCTTTGCTGCTTCCAGAGAAGTCTCAACTGCTTTAGAGTATGTTACAACTGTTAGATGTTTGCCTGAAATTAAAAATAAGATGTTAATCAAGACAAAAACTACCATATCATCTAATTTAGCCATCTTTCAGGGAGATGTTCAGATGAAGAGTGGCCATGGGCGTATAAAGGTGGACTTTACTCCCCAACTCAGGAAATAACACCCGTTTACATAATATGTACAAACTTACAAAAGGCATTTTTATTATTAATTTAATATGACACTAGCGAAATACCAATACATGATTATTCCAATATTCACATACTATAGCAAGTATTATTTATAATCTCCTATTGTAATGTGGTATCAAACAACCAGGTATGTTCCTTGAAATGAAACGAGTGAGGAAAGTAGTCACTCCCAATTTGATGCAGGGGCCAGGATAAACAGATTGAACAGTAGCACCAATTGTTTTATATTCAAGCAGTGATTAACCCAATAACAGCTAAAATGGCTTCACTTTAACCTTGTTCCTTATTTATTACAATTATTTAAAATAGATAAAATATTATAACACATATGTGGTGGGGCAGAAAAGTTCCCGAACTGGCGCAAACACGTGCACATCTTGTATTTTAAATATTTAGCAGCAGTGTGGTGTGAACCTCCGACTCCTATAACAGATAATTTGTGAGTAGCTGTTAAAATAATCTATCGTGTTTTCATTCATTGCTAAGACTTTGCCAGGGAGCTAAGAGTCAACATCAAGTTTTGTGTGAAAATTGGGAAAATGATGAAAGTAGCAAATGGTACAGATTCCTTGTGTCGTGATACAGTTTTTGAATGGTTTATAGGATTTATGATGGACAGTAAAATGTCAGCCTTCCCAAATGAAGATAAGGTCATGAAAGTCCGAAAAATTGTGGCACGAGATCAAAAAGAAAATCTTATAAAAATGGCAAATGAGCTTAACATAAATAAAGAAACCATCAAGGAAATTGTGCATGAAGATTTAGGAAAGAGGAAGTTCATCCCCCACAACCTCACAGGAGAGTAATGTTGTGGTATTAAGAACATTGATACTGGATATGTTCATCCCCCACAACCTCACAAGGAGAGTCATGTTGTGGTATTGAGAACATTGATACTGGATATGTTCATCCCCCACAAGCTCACAGGAGAGTCATGTGGTATTGAGAACATTGATACTGGAGACGAGTCGTGATTATTACAGTACAATCCCAAAACCAAGAGTCAAAAGGTACATTGACAATTTCACCAAGACCCATGATGTTTTGTTTGAAGAAATCTTCTGTGAAACTCATGCTGAACACATTTTTCGACAAACAAGGTGTTATTCATGAAGAATTTCTTCCCCTAAGACAGAGAGTGAAAGGAAATGTTTAGGTTAAAAGTTCTTCAGAGATTGGTAGGGCCACAGTTTGTGTAAAAATGTGCCCGCTCTTTCTGCGCTGGTTGTGAAGAGTTTCCTATTGAAACAGGGCATTACACAGTATTCACCTGACTTGGCCTCATACTGTTTCCTAGAGTGAAAACAGCCCTCAAAGGAAAAAAGATTTGAAGAAGTTGAAGATATCAAAAGAAATGTGACTGCTGAACTGAAGAGGGTTTAATCATATTTCTTTTCTCGCCGTTTCCAAAAACTTTTGGAACAATACAAAAATGGTGTTTAATTAGGGGGTAACTATGTTCAATAAAAGCATAATCACTTATATTTTATTTAGTTTTATTTCCCTTCTATCGCTCCTGTCCGAGAATTTTAGTTCCACACCAGGTTTATGCTCAAAATTAAATTTATTATATTTTAAACCACAGAGAGCAATCATTAAATGTTTATAAACACAATACAAGCATATTATTTTGGAATTTAGGTGAGTTCTTAATAAGAGAGTGATAAGTTTCTAAAATTGACTGATAGACCTATATTTAGGTTAATTTACTCTCCCCATACATAATTTAGGGATACAGTGTCATATGATAAAAAGTAATGTGTTCTAAAGATCAGAGTAGCTATGCAAATACAATTAATATATATATATATATATACACACACATACCTGGTCGTTCAATCTTTGCTTTACCAATTGGTAAAATAAAATCTTTTGACAGAGCTTCATCCGACATTGGAAACTGAACTCCATATAAAATTTCATTTTCCAAAAACACAATCGGATCAGGATCTCTTATGGCAGCTTTTAGAAGACCCTTTCCATCTTCTGACGAGTATGGCGATATGACCTGAGGGATAAATTAACAAAAAATACTGTGAAAGGCTGAAAATAAATGTAATTAGGGCACAGACAATGATTTGCTGCCTGAGTGTTGGTATTCATTGACATTTAACTTTAATTACACTCTTGTACTAAATAACTGTTGATACATTAAATTGAGGTGTAGAATGTCCTATTCTTATTTAACACAATACACACAGTAATTGAGCACAACTTGACTGTTACATGAAGTCAACAAGAATGTTTATGTGCACCACACAGTTGCGCACTCACACTGGTGACTAAGCATGATATTTTTACAATGTTTTGACACTACCCCTAAATTAATACTTGTTTATACTTACACAAATGGTTAGAAATACAGTTAATTTAAGTATAATTAGTTTAAAAAAACACATTTTAAATAAATATTGATTTCAATGAGTGGCGTTTATTAGCACTCCGGTCTTGCCATTCCACTTGCAGCATGGTGTGTCTGAAAACGATCATGTGGAAGAGGTTTGGTTAGTATATCCGCTAACTGGTCTTCAGAGGGTATATGTTTGATATCGATTTAAAAGTTCTTATACTTTTCCCATATGAAGTGGTAATGCATGTCAATGTGTTTTGGTTATCTTGTGAAACTCTGGGTTTCACACCAGACACATTGCACTCTGATTATCAACTGCTAAAACTGTAGCCTCTTCCAATGTTTCCCCAATGTCAAGTAGAAGATGTCTAAGCCAGATTACTTCTTTGGCCGCAGTTGATGCAGCGATGTACTCAGCTTCTGTAGTGGAAAGGGAGAAGGTTTGTTGACGTTGACTAGCCCATATCACAGGGCCATTGCTCATTTGAAACAAGAATAACGAAGTCAAGCGTCCGAGAGGCCAATTAATGGGGGTGGATTCTCACTCCTCGTAAATTCAATGCTATAGCTGGAGGTGTCTTTTAAGTATTTTAAGATGCGTTTGACTGCATTCCAATAACTTGGTCCATAGTTTGCCAAATATCTACTCACGTTACCAACTGTGTACATAATGACTGATCGACTAACTATTGCAGCAAACATTAAGCTTCCAACAGCTTCTTGTTAGGTTACTTTTCTTTCTTTATTCTCCCCTTTGTTTGAACTTAACTGAGTGTGTGGATCAGTAGGCACACTGGCCGGCTTAGAGTCTTCAAGATTGGATCTTTTAATTATTTTTTTAATAATAATGGAAATTGATAAGAATAAAGAAAAGGGGAAAAAAAACTAAGTTAATAAGAGTAAATTTAATAAAGAAAGTCCACCTAGGGAAAAAGGAAAAATGTGGGAAGAATCCAATTCACAAAGGTGACATCTTCTTCCTTTGTTCTGTCTTCTAGAGTAGAAGTAGTCACACACACATTTTAACACAGAGTAATATTTTGGCATTGTTGTCTTTATCAAACACAGAGAGAGAAGAGGGAATACACTTGAAACAAACACTGGATAACTCCATTTTGAATTTTAAAAAACTGTCGAAAAAAACACTGTGCCAACTGTTTTTGGGAGTAAAGATAAATTTCTCAAAGCTTGGCTATGGTTAGTATGTATGTATGTATATATATATATATATATATATATATATANAAAAACACTGTGCCAACTGTTTTTGGGAGTAAAGATAAATTTCTCAAAGCTTGGCTATGGTTAGTATGTATGTATGTATATATATATATATATATATATATATATAAATATATATTCTTTTAAAAAAAGGACTAATTTTTATAATAATAATAATAATAATAATAATAATAATAATAATAATAATAATAATAATAATAATAATAATAATAATAATGATAATAATAGTAATTATATTAATAACAAATTATGTACTAGGTTTGACTATTAAATAACCGGACTGATGCTCTAAGAAACTGTATTTACAAAATTACTCAATGGACAGGTTATCACCTTCAATGTAGTCCCCTCCCCGATCCCTACACCTCACCATATGAATCTTCCACTGTTGGAAGCAATGTTTCAGGTCCTTTTCTGAGAGGCTGTCTATGAGCTTCGTCGCTTTTTCCTTAACAGCATCAACAGACTCGAAACGGGTTCCTTTTAGTTCAGACTTGATCTTCGGGAACAGAAAAAAGTCACCCGGGGCTAGATCAGGTGATTAAGGTGGATATTCCAACATGGGAATCTTGTGCTTCGCCAAAAACCTCTGGATAGACTGCGCTTTATGTGCTGGAGCGTTGTCCTGATGAAGAATCCATGAGCCATTCTTCCATATTTAAGGTATTCTTCTTCTTTTCATGTGTTCACAAAAGGTTGTCAAAACCTCCTTGTAGTAAACCTGGTTAACAGTCTAACCTTCAGGTACCCAATCAATGTGAACAATCCCTTGGATATAAAAAAAAACTATCATCATTGCTTTGAATTTGGACTTACTCATCCATGCTTTCTTTTGTCTCGGTGAACTGGGACTCTTCCAATGCATGGATTGGCGCTTAGTTTCAGAGTCAAACTGAAAAAAAATCATGATTCTTCACAAGTTATCACATTTTCTAAAAAGTGTGGGTCATTCTCGCTGTTATGAAGGATGTCAGCACAAATGTTCATTCGAGTTTCCTTTTGATCATTTTAGAGCAAACTTTTTTCGTGTGTAAATGTTCATGTAAAATTTGTAGAACAGTTTCCTTATCGATATTAACTAAGTCAGCAATTGCTTGAATGCTCAGGAGTAAATTTTTTCGAATGATTTCACTCACTTTTTCAATATTAACATAGATTTTTGATGTGTGAGGACGGCCGATCTCTTTCCTTCCCTCCTTAAATTTTTTAAACCAATCGAAACACTTGAGTACGAGATACACACTGATCACCTTAAACTTACATTGACAAATTTTATGTTTCTGTAGAGGATTTCACAAGTTTTACAAGAAACTTCACGTTGACACGCTGCTCACCTTTCACACTCAACATAATTCTGACAGAGCTCAGGTACACGGTCCAATTCAAACAAAGGCTACTGCTGAACTGTCGGTCACATGACCTTGAAATTTAGAAGGTAGAGAAAGAAAAGAACATATATCAATATCTGACCCTGCTGGTTGTTGCTGAGACCTCAGGTAAGTGGCAAAAAAATGAGTCCGGTTATTTAGTAGCCACACCTCATATATATATATATATATATATAAATAATAATATGAAAAGGTTATTCTTATAGAAAGAAAGAAACTATCTTCTATTGAGGCCTGGTGGTAATCTTGATTTGGTAATCCATTAGTGGGCCAGTTCCCACTGTCTGAGTTGAGAACTGTTGCACTGTTTGGGAAATGCTCTTAATATTTTGGTGGTGTAGCAGGTTTTAAAGTCCTGGTTGTGGGTACCAGTATGAATGGGTACAGGCTTGTCCGGATCTTTGTGGTTTGTGTCGAAATGATGATTGTTCATTTGATGTTTGAGCCTATATATTCTGAACCACAGGATTTACATTGTAGTTGATATATCAAGTGTTCTAAGTACTGTAACAGGGAAGTTAATGTATGTTGGGTTGGTAGCACCAAGGTTATAAGTTAGCTTTAAAAAGACAATGTGATCTGTAGTTAGTAGTTATCATCTGTGAGTGAAACAATTTGGTTAAGATACAAGTAGTTAATATAATCTAGTTTCTAGTCTAAAGTTCATTATTATTATGTCTTTCAACTAACACATAGTAGTACACAAAACATGGCGCAGTCGTTTGGACATTACATACAGTATGGATTTATTTATGTGTACAAATAAATACGTATTTTAAAAACTGTTGTAACATCAAGGATTATCATGGCAGATGTTTAGCTTGACTGGAAATTTGAGTGAAAACTAGCGCAAATTTAAGCAGAACTTTGAAATTTATATGCTAGTTTCAGGAAAAACTGAAAGGACATTGAAAGTGAAAGCAGCATTACTTCTAAACCTTGTTGGAAAAGAAGCTGTAGAAGTACAAAACACACTCAAGCTAACTGATACAGAACATAAAGACTACAATACGTTATGGTCTGGATTTAAGGCATATGCCAAACCAAGGAAAAATGTGCCATATGAACGATTTATGCTATATTCTAGTAAACAAAAAAATGGGAGTGGCTTTTGCCCATTTTGTAACATACCTTAGGAAATTGGGAGACATGCGAGTATGGTGATCAATCTGATGACATTGTTCGGGATTACATTTTCATTGGGACAAATGATCCTGCATTTCAAAAAGAACTTTTACAAGCTCCAAGCCTGACATTATAAAAGACCTGTGGCCTAGCGAAAGTGACTGAGGTTAGTCGGGAGTAACTAAGTCACCTACAAACGTCAACATTGTCAACTCCAGTCCTAAGCTCAGTGCCGGTTGCTGTGGACACTGTGCGTAACTAATTCAAGAGAGTCGTCAATGAGAGAAAAATCCAGAGTCATCGAAATACATGTTTAAATATCGCTGGTGCAACTCTACTCATGAGAGACGTCAATGGCCAGCATATGGTAAACAATGCTCAAAATGTGTCAAACGTGATCATTTTGCTATTGTATGCCAAAACATCAGACAAGTGAAGACTTTGAAACACTATAATAGTGAACCTTTGTATTTAGACAAGATTGCAGTCAAAGCGACTGGAGTGGTTAACAAAGAAAATCAGTATAATATGAAGGTATGGAATAAAACTGTGAAGATTGAAAACAAACTTTTGCACTTTAAACTAGGTACTGGTTTGAAAGTAAATATTATTTCAATTCACATCTATAAGCAAGTTGACCAACAGTTTAAGGTTGTGCCTACAAATGAAATGCTGGAGTCATATGGAGGTTGTAAGGTAAAGCCTCCAGTTCTCGTGTATCTAAGTTGTGAGTACAATAATGTAGTGAACAACACGGATTTCAGACTAGTGGATGTTGGCGGTACTACAATTTTACGTCTAGATGCATGTGTGAATCTAAATCTAATCAAAAGAGTGAAAGCGGTTAGATTGGAAATTCCTGAAACTGAATTTGATATTAATCAGACAGTGTGTCAGAAAGATAAATTCATAGAAGAGAATGAAGAAATCTTCACAGGTCTTGTAAAATTCCTCAAAAAGTGCAAAATAAACATTCGCAAGAATGTTATGTCACCTAGACGTCTGGCACCAACTTTGTACAATAAACTCAAGTCAACTTTGGATAAGTTTGTAAGGGGTAAAATTTTTGTGAAGATTAAAGAGCCCAAATCGTGGGTAAGCCATCTTGTCATTTTTGAAAAACCTTTATGTTCATTACGACTTTGTTTGGACCCACAAGACCTAATTGGAGAAATAAAGTTGCAAGTATTTCCAAATTCTAACGATTGAACAATTGAAAGATAGATTATCTTGGAAAAAATGTTTCTCGCTTGTTGACCTTAAAGACGGATTCTGGCAGCTAGATCTTGATGAAGAATCTAATGATCTTTGTGCATTATCCACTCCATGGGGCTGCTATAAGTTCCTAAGGCTGCCATTTGGGGGGAGTTGTGCTCCTGAGAATTTTCAGGAATGGAATGAGCAATGCTTTGGTGACATTAAGGGTATTGTAATATACTTCGATGATCTTCTGTTTGCTGCAGAATCAGTGGAAGAACATGACAATATTGTGGCTCAGCTTGTTGAACGTGAAAAATTTTCAAATGTTAAATTTAGTCCTAACAAGCTCCAATCCAAGACCTCAGAGGTTAAATTTTTGGGTCATGTGTTTTCTGCAAACAAAATTAAGCCTGATCCAGAGAGAGTTTTAGCTATCTCATGTCTACCAGATCCTAGGAATAAAAAAGAGTTGCAGAAGTATTTAGGAATGGGCAATTACTCAAGACAATTCATACCTCAAATGTCAACACTCATAGCTCCCCTAAGATAACTACTGAAGTCAGATGTAACATGGCATTGGCTACAATGTCACTCCGACTGTGTCGAAACTCTCAAATCTCTAATCTATACTGCTCCAGTTCTTTTAAATTTTGTTTCATTCAAGCCACTGATGATAAAATATGATGTTTAACAAGATGGCCCGGGATGTTGTCTTCTTCAAAATGAGCAGCCAGTTGCATATGCCTCACGCAGTCTGACAGAGACTGAAAATGGCTGGGCTCAGATAGAAAAAGATGTGTTGGCAATAGTTTATTCTACAAGTAAATTCCACTTTTATATATATGGCCGCTCTCTAAAAGTCTTGACAGATCATAAACCTATTGTGGCTATCATGGAAAGATAATGCAGTAAAACATTTTATACTCGCCTTCAAAGACTCCTGAACTTTAATCTCGATGTTCAGTATACACCCAGAAAAACAATGTATATTGCAGATATGTTGTCACGATCTTACATACCTGGTGCAGTTCCTAATTAACCAAGACTTAGTGTAATTCTACACAGTGTAAGTAGGCATATTCCAATGAGTGAGGCTCGCAAAACAGAATTTAGAACAAAGTCTCTAGCAGATCCTGTTCTTAATATTGTCATGAAATTTATGCAAGCAGGTTGGCCTCAAAGAAGTGACCATGTTCCAGATCAATGTCGCCTTTATGTGCCCCTGCAGAGTGATCTTCATGTGGAAGATTGACTTTTGTTCTTAAATGACAGAATTGTTTTGCCAAGTAAACTTAGGATTAGAATTCTTACATTACTTCATGAAAGTCATTTCAATTTGGAAAAGACTAAAGCCATAATTAGAAAGTTATTTTTTTGGTCTGGTATGTCTATTAATGTAGACAACCATGTAACTGACTGTAGGGCCCACTAAACGAGTCGCCCAGTTCCATAACTAGTTAAGTACATCCAACTTAATTTTACGGGTAATAGGAAAAACTTTCCATTTTTCTCCAAATAGAGAAATAAGGGTAACATTTTTGCTGGTTATGTAAATGAATGTTTAGATATAGGTGAGATAACTCCAGGAAATCATAGATTAGTAGTTTATTTCTAATTAATAAAAGCATTTTGGACTTAACGAATTTTGGACCTATTTTTTAAGCCAATATGGCTGATTAGTTAGTAATATTAGTTAAAGAAAAGCCAGTGTTTTGATATAAACACCTTTATTATAAAAATCATCAGCAATTAAGTTTTACCTATGTTAAAAATATTTAAAATAACTTTATGTTTATCATTGGTTTAGTCCCCAATTAGGTTTTAAATTCCAAATACATCCTTCTCCTCCACTGGCATGTCTCCAGTATTGTCTTCTTCTGGCTGTTTCTACTGGGGGTAGGTCTACTCTCTCTAATAGTGCCTCTTGCACTACAAATACTTTTGTGTAAAATTCAAGGTGCTCAAGCAGCTCCCAATTTGGACCATAATGGTTCTTTAGAAGGGATTTGATATCTCTTAGTTTGTCAAGCTTAGCGATGACACCTTTAGTAATAACATCTGGGGTCGTTTCTCTCCGTGACTTGCCTCTTTTGCAAATACTTTTTCCAACACCCATATCTACATTGTAGCTCGTCTCTCATTTTACTTTGACACCTTTGTCTCTCTTTTAAATTTTAAATTACCCTCCACAACTCCTTCCACATTCTCCATGTTGAGTCAATGGTAAAAATATAAATAAATGTTCTTTTTAATGTAATAAAACAATAAATCTGACTAACTGTAAAACAGCAGAAGAATGCAATATTGTTAATTTTCCCTCCATATTATGATTAATTTCACAAGGGTGCCAACATAACCCCATTATTTTATCAGTCCAATCGCTAAATACAAACATTACAACACATAAAACGGTTATTTCTGACTAATCTTGACAAAAAAACAAACTGTACTACAACTTTGGACATAACGGTGATTGGAACTGTATAAATAGGGTAGCAATGAAAGAGCATGGGACATAACGAGTCATGTTGCTGTGCTTTGTAATGGACATGACGAATTTTGGACCNCCTGGCATTCCTCACATTCATAAGTTGTGATTAATACACATCTTGTCAGAGGTGAAGGAAGGGTTTGGCAATCAGATAAATCTGTGTCGGAACCGAGGATTGAACCCCGGACCCTCAGCACAGAAGTCTGACACCTTACCCCTAGACCACCAGGTCACCTGAACCAATAAAGAAGTGTCCCGGAGTTAGAGCATCTAGTTCACATGGGTCAGTGGATAGAGGGACCAGCGGTCTAGAGTTCAACATAGCTTCCACTTTAGTCATCAACGTTATGAACTCTTCTAAGGTCAATTTCTGATCTCCAATTACTCTTGAGAGGTGGTATTTTGCGCTTTGATCGCAGATTCTCAAAGTCCTCCCTGATGTGCAGGTGGAGGTGAAAATTGATGGAATGTTGTGATGCAAACTGTTGAAGTTGTTGTTGAATGCGGTCTTGAGCCAGATAATCGTTAATGGTTTTCTTCAACTGATGAGAGGCATCTATGAAGTTTGTCCCACAATCCGAATGTAGATTTAAACAGAGCCCTCTTCTTGAGACAAAGCGGGTGAGGGCAGCGATGAATGCATCCGAGGTAAGGTCTGTGACGACTTCGAGGTGAACTGCTTTAGTTGAGAAGCAGACAAACAAGCAGAGATAGACTTTTATAGGCTGGAGGTATATGAGAGTGTAACTTCACTGAGAATGGACCTCCATAAGCCATTACAGATTTGAGAAATGGACGTGAGGAAGTCACTAGAGGTTCAGGTAGATCACCAATCATTGGAGTTATGAGTTTTGATTTGTGGCGAAAGCAAAGAATACACTTGAAAATTCGAAGTCTAATTGTACTGCGAACAGAGAGGATCCAGAATTGTTGGGACAAAATAGACTGCAGCAGTTGAGGTCCAACATGGAGATGCTTGAGATGATGGTGATCAATGATCAGGTTGACAATATGATGTGATTTTGGTAATACGATAGGGTGTTTAGCTTCGTGAGCCAGATTTGAGCGACTAATTCGTCCACCTACTCTCAATATTCCCTGGTTGTCCAGGAACGGGGATAAGCGGTTAAGTTTCGTGCTGCATTGTTTCTTAGTCTTGGATAACTCGACAGATGCGTTGAATGGCTTCAATGAGCTCTTGAGGGCTGAGGGGTTCTGTTTGGCGATCTTTTGATCTGCAGTGTTTAAGGAAGCGAAGTACAAAAGCCATTATGTTGACGAGTTTTGTCCACGACGAGTATTTGAGCAGTAAGGTTTGGATCGAATCAGTAGAAAGATTAACAATGAGAACATTTAATGGTGAGGGTTTGACGTCGGACAATGCCACTTCGACCACAGGAGTGAAACAAAAAAGAGGCCACTGTTCAGGTGGAAAAGAGAGCCACGGAGGACCAGACCACCACAGGGGATGATCGTTGAGATCTGTAGGAGATAAACCTTGAGAGGCACAGTCCGCAGGGTTGTGGGGAGAAATGATATGCATCCAAGTGTGAGGCGGTAGCCAGTCTAGGATTTGTGTGATACGATTGGCCACATACACTTTGAGCCAATATGGTGGTGTATGAATCCACGAGAGGACAATCTTGGAATCTGACCAAGCAGTTCTTGAGTCAATTTTGCAGTTTGGTGATAAGAGGTCAGTGCATTAGTACATAAGTTTGGCAAGTAAGTGAGCGGCTCAGAGTTCCAAGCGAGGTATGGAAATTCTTTTGAGGGGAGATACAAGTGATTTGGCGATGAGAAGACTAACTGTCACTTTGTTGTAGGGGTCAAGACATCCGAGGTAGAGGCAACATCCATACCTTGCCTCACTGGAATCACAGAACCAATGGAGTTGAATGTTGTTAGCAGACGCGAGATAGAAATAGCGTGGTATGTTAATGGTTTCTAAAACGGGCACATTCTTCAAAAATCTTTCCTAGTTTTTAGCAATGTCAGCAGGCAAGGGTTCATCCCACTGTAGGACTAATGTCCATAACAGCTGAATGAAAGACTTCGCCCAGAACACGACAGGAGTTAACCAACCGCAAGGATCATAGATTTGAGCCACAATTGAGAGAACGATACGGTTTGTAAGCTTGTAGGTGTCTTTTGTCCCTCGCATGCGATAGGAGAATTTGTCAGAGTCAGGTGTCCACTATCCAGAGAATGCTTAACAATGGATGAGACATATTACTTGACCATTTTCGTAATTCAAAGGCTCCTAATTTTAACAGCATGGTAAGTTCATCTGGGGGAAGAAGCGCATCTTGTATGGTGTCTTCTCCACAAACTGCATCATCTACAAAAATTTGTGTTTGCGAGACTTTGAATGCACACAGGTAGTTGTGTCCTTCATCCTTCACTAACTGGTGGAGAGTTCTTAGTGCAAGATACGGGGATGAGGTAATTCCATACATGACAGTGCTAAGTTGGTAGACAGTAAGAAGTACCGCAGGACTGTCACGCCAGTAAATCAATTTGGTACGTTTGATCATCAGGGTGTATCAAGATCTGTCGGTAAATCTGTCTAATATCACATGAGAAGACCATGGGGTGGCGACGGAAGTGAGTGACCACATCACAAATATCATTTTGAAGTTTAGGCCCAGATAATAAAACCTAATTTAACGAAACTGAGTTGGGGGTGTGGGTAATGGCATAGAAAACGACCCGTAGCTTAGTTGTGGACGAGGTTGATTTCATGACTCCATGGTGGGGCAGGAAGTAGTGTGGTGAGTTAATATCTGGAGGTGATTTGCATTCAGTCATGTAACCAGCTGTAAGATAATCCTCCATGAAGTCTACATACAATTGTCTGAATTGAGGTTGAGCATCAAATCATCATTCTAAAACATTAAATCTATTTCTTGCATTGTTTGACAAGTCAGCGTGAGGAGGGTGACAGTCCTTGAATGGGAGTCGTAATACATATCAACTGGTAACATCTCAAGTGTGCGTAGAGACTAAACGATCTTCACATAATTGTTCTTCTTTAGAGAGGCCCACACTATGTGGAGGTTCTTCAAGTTTCCAGAAGTTTTGCAAGGAGGAGTGAAAGGTCGATACCATTGGTAGAGAAGATAAGTTAGTCCTTTAGTATTTACCAGAGCTTGGGAAATACCATTGATTGACCTTGAGGCGCGAGTGCGTTTGACTTGTAGCAATTGAGCACATTGTTCCGTGATAAAAGTGCCTTGAGCAGCAGAATCCAATATTCCACGAACAAGGAGATATCATCAGCTGTTGAGAGATTAACAAGAGTTGTTGCTAAAAGCACAGTATTATGTATGTGTGACAAACTTCGTTTGCTCAGGCTTGTTGACGTGAAGAACTCTGGGTGTTGTGCGGTGGACTAGTAGAGTGACCTTGAGTTACCTTAGACGGGTCTAAGTCCAAATGTAGTGAAGTATGATGTCTTTTATTACATTTGTTACATGAACGTGATGATTCACAATTGTTCAGTGTGTGAGTGTGACCAAGACAATTATAACAGATTCCATTAGTTTTTACAAAATTACATTTTTCTTGAGGAGTTTTTACTTGGAAATCTGGACAACGATAAATTGAATGAGTGTCAGCTTTACAAAAAACACAATTAGTGTTAGAGGTGGATATTAGCGTGACCTTGTGATTTTGATAGGACGTGGGTTTGATGCCGCCTGGCATCCTTGGCAATGAGTAAGAGACTTGTGGTGTATGAGTAGTGTGCAGGTGCTTCTGGGTAGTATTCACATTGTTGGCCTACTCAAAATGTGACGCTTCAAGATTTAAAAACTTAATTAGTTCATCTACCGTTGGTAAGCTTAGATTTGTACCACGGCTGGTCTCGAACCTGTGTTGAGTGTCGCCGGCGAGTTTCCGCAACAACAGTGAGAACAATAGACGACCTTCGAGAGCTGTGCCTTGTTCAAGAGCGTGGAGAGATTGAGTGTTTTCATTGTAGTTACTGAGCATGTTATGTAGGCTCTTGAGTGACCCACTAGTTGTATGAGGCAAATCAATGATTTTATTTATGTGAAGAGAAGTTAAGTTTATTATATTGTGGTAGCGACTACACAATAAATCGTGGGCTATCTGATAGTTGAGCAAGGAAAGGGGGAGACTCTTAATTAAATTACGCACTTCTGAGCTTAGAGTTGACATATGATAAGACATTTTTTCAACAGGTGTTAAGCTTGAATTTTGGTAAATAATTGTGTCGAACAAATTGTGACAACTAAACAATATTAAATAACAGCATTTCAAATTTATTAGGTTTTGACTCAACTTCCTGTTCGAACAAAGCTAGTTTTTGAATGTGATATTCGGACAATACTTCCCCTTTGTTTCCAATGGAATCTGCTTGCATTACAAATTCCCTAATCTTAACAAGGCGTTTCTTAATAAGGTCGCATTGCCAAGTGAAAGTTACAAGCCTCATGTTGACCAATATTAGTACAATAAACAAAAATACATTTGTACCAATTAAATGAGAAACCTACTAACAAAATCAGAGTCCACACAACAGGTTCATGACAGAGTAATACAACAAAAAACTATGCGATTATGAGTCTTATTAACATAGCAAGCAAAACTGAACCTAAAGTCAGGGGACACAGGGGCGAGTTGACTAATAGGTTTTTCTAATGAAATACAAAATAAAATGGTTAGGCTCGCGCTTATAAAGAGAATTTAACACAATTAAAAAATACTTTGTAGTTATTAATAACTTTATGAGCAGAGTTATCAGTCCTCTTAATAGACTGTACTGTACCATAGTGAAAGTTCATTTATTTCATAGAAATAGATCCGTCCCTGAGAGCCAAAGATATATGTGCGGTGTTAACAGGCGAGATTTAGTACACATTCGTTAAATTATCAAACATAGAAAGAAACAATTAACCAACTATGAGCCTACCTTTGCGAATGGTGACTGAGAATACCTTAAGCGATTAGATTATAGCTGGGGCGACTCAATCTTGTTTCTTAAGCACTTTTTTGTTATTTTACACGAGATAGTTTCATGGCTGTGTACCCCCACCCCCCAAGAGCTAAAAGACGCTCTAACAGTTTTTCCTGTAATACTAAGGAAAAAGCTAGGGATGAGCGAGCCTAAAGCCATTAGGGGAGAAGGGTCAATGTGGTGCTGACACCTATTGCTAGTGAATATAATTAATAACATAAAGAATAGAGCACAGCTGGCTCGGTAGATATATTCTTACTAAAGAGGGCCTGGATTCACTAACGGGAGAAAATAGTTGCACCAGCACAAGTTTGAAAGATGTGCCCAAATCCCTATTCACTATAAGGAGCAGGCACAATTTGAGAGCAAAGTTGCGCCTTTTATTTGCCACCACTCAAGAGTATGCGCAACTATTAAATCATGAATGTCACTTCAATAAATGTAAATGGCGGCATATTTTTGTATTAGCTTAAAATACAATTAGTTACCTAACTGTACTCCAATTAATAATAAAGAAATTAAAATAACATAGCGGCTGTCAAGCACAAAGTTTGTTTTAATTCAGACAATGGTAACAAAACAGCTACATAACTTTTATTGTTGAATTATTACATTCAAACAATGCAATGGCATTTATTGCATTGTTACAAAACAAAACTACGAACAGTATAATTTTCATCTATATCCAAAGAGGTTTGTATTCCTCCAAGTCCAAAGACATATCGTCACTAAATATGGTGGTTAGTATAGCTTTAAAATAAGTTTTAAAGTTTCTATATATGTTTTATTCATTGAACTTAAGCTCTAAACTAATAATATGAATAAATACTAAGTACTGTACTGATATTGATTTTGTAAAACATCCAGAAAGAGGCTGCTTCTAATTTTATTGCTAGTTTATAAGCAAAATGTTTAGAAATCTTTGTATTTGCTGTCGTTTTAATTAGAGATTTAAAATAAAGTATCCTTGACTTTGAAAGTAAATTCTTCACAAGGATTGGTTGAAAAGAGAGCAATTGATGACGTTTATGGTGACGTCACCATAATCTTGTCACTAGTTTGCGCCTTGTTTAGTGAATATGGAAATGGAGCAAATAATAAGGCGCATCTTTGGGAGTATCTTAGGTGCAGAGTTACGCCATTTCTGGACTTGCACCGGAGCAGAATTGCACTTGTTAGTGAATTCTGGATGTTAAAATTTATTTTGAGTATAATATGTATTTTTTTAAATAAAGTTGAACAGATCCTTCATCCATCAAAATGGTCATAGGTTCAACTTATCTCTGACAGTTACTAAATACATATTCATGTACAGGTGAAGTCAAATTAGCTACAGATCTCATCAATACTTAAACAATAACACCCCATAATAGAGAACAATCGTATCTTCTAAAAGGTTCATTCTAAATGAATTATCTTCTAAAAGATTCTTTGTACATGAGTTATTTTTTAAAAGGTTCTTTCCACACAAATTAAATCTGGTATGAAAATATTACTGTTTCTCATAGTAAAACACCAGTCCCCATAAAATAAAGTACCATCGTTATGTTTTAAGTTTTAATAATTGATTAAAACAAGATGGAATCCAATATACCACCCTTTGTTTGCTTTATATGGTTAGCTCATTATTTTGAATATTATCTTTTAAGGTATATGTGTTTGGAGGACGGTATGGAAAAGGTGGATAAAAAAATATATAAAAGAGTATGAATACGATATGGCTTTTGCAATGAAAAGAAGAACACAGTGTTAACATTCACTCTACTATCTCTTAGCTACGGCCACACTAGACTAAAAGGAAGGTGGGGGGGTAATCTAACATAAGATATATGACAAAGAAAGCAAGACATTAGCAACAATTAAATAACAATATGAATGTTTTATTCAAGATAACAACATAAACAATAAATTACATGGCCTCAAAAATCCATCGGAAGTATGTTGAAAATCATGTCAATATCATCATGTGAATGTTTCCACAGCAAACATAAATTTAAGTTAAATCGGTCTGTCTTGAAGAGACAAAAACTCGACCAAACTATACTGTCAGCTTCACAACATTGAATATTGACAACACAACCTTAAATGTTTGACTATTTAAACCAATCATATGTTTATAAATATCTAGACTGATATTTAATTAAATACATAAAAAGAGCCTAATGGACTACTTTGAAACGGTTATAAAAGTGTCCGCTTCATCACATTGAATATAGACAGAGATACAGTTAGGTTTAACATCACACAGATGTTAATATAAACACGAGATTTTGGCTTTCCGGCATTAAGTCAAACTACCGTGGGACTATTAAATTTTGACACAAAATTTTATGTTAACAAGGACTCTTCTTGTTAATGAAAAAATATGACATACAAAATGACTAGTTAAATCACAAGTTATTTCAATTAAATAATTTGGAAAATTATTTAGTCTAAATCAAACAATCTGCTAACTTTACGTTAATTAAAACAACAATAAGAAAACATAATAAAAAAAAAGGAGGAATTTACATTTACTTGGTGATCAAAACTTTGTCAAATTAAATTAAATACTTCTAACTAAACAAGTTAATAAATGTGGCAATCTATGTGACTTCAGTGACACTAGCGCCCAAGTGGCGGCAAAATGAATTAACTGTCTCATAATTAAATTCAGTTTAACATTAAAAAAAAGTTAGTAAATAATTTACGCTTATTCTGGTTTATTCCAAAAAATTACATTTACATTAATTCAAAATTGAATTGGCCATAATTCAATTTTATTAAATTAAACTTCGATACAAAAAATTACGTCATCATCTTGTAAATTGTCCAAGTCCAGGACAGGACTTCTCCAGATGTCGTAGAATAAATATGTTTAAGACTTGACTTCTCTTGAAGGTGTAGATAAATAATAGTCTAAGACATGGCTTCTCTTGAAGGTGTAGAATGATAATAGTCTCTGAGTTTAAGAAACGCAAGGTTTAAATAGTGTTTCTAGTCGCTTAGGGGTGGAAAGGGGGAAAGTTCACATTGGTTGGTGGCTTTCAACGATCATTTTTCAAACATGCAGACGACCACAGAGTCCTTGATCAGGCTAGGATTGGCCGGCTGCCTCCAACACGCATTGCATTGGCGTTAGAGCTCCGTTTTGGTTGGTCTAGGTGATGTACCGACTTCACGCGATGAGTTGGTAGTTGATTTTGTTTTGCACGCCGGACACCAGGATAGTTCCATTTAGTTGATGGTCTCAGTCAGTTCCGAAAGGATCGATTTGACCAGTCCGCTCGGAACCTCTGTTGTTGGTGCACGGCTGCTCTATCTTACCCTCTCGTCGACTTAGGACGTGAGGTGGCTTTCCAGTCTTGAAGGATGTTCTAGCCAGAAGAAATACAAGCGGTAAGTACATGAACATTTTGTGATTGTGGGGGAGTTTCGTTCTTGATTGATATTGTTCATATTAAAGACAGTCTACATAGGACTACAATAGAGAAGCTTACTATTGCAGGAAGTTTATACCTATTGAGGTTTCATGTGAAGTGGTTAGTATGACTCTTGAGGAAAACCTTCGCGTGACGCTTAAGATGAGGGGGTAGTATGATGTAACATGTTGCAATGTTACAACAGTCCATGCTTTACATTGCTGCCACTGGGCAAAGAGATAAAGGCTGCCTTTTAAAGAAAATTGACCGTTACCGCCCAAAGTTTCATTCTATCGGAACTCATCAGGAGGGAGTGTTAAATGCGCAATGCAACATCGTAAAAGAGGAAACCAAAAGAAAAACAGAAGGGAGAAAAAGGAAATTGGTAATTGGTCCTTGTTGTGTAGTTTGTTTCATCTTTTAGCAATTTGCGTTGTGTGTTTCCCACTCCCTCCTGATGAGTTCTGATAGAATGAAACTTTGGTCGGTAACAGTCAATTTTCTTTAAGAAGCAGCCATTAGCTCTTTGTCCTATGGCAGCAATGTAAAGTGTGAACTGTGTTCTTCTTTTCATTGTAAGAGCCATATTGTGTTCTTTCCTTTTATATGTTTCTATCACACTTTCCTATACCTTCTTCCAAATACATATTTGTAATATTAATCATTAAAGCTTCTAATACACATATTACAATAAGAACTGTAGTTATAGACTAAAACATACAGATGGAAGATAAGCTAACATGTGCTGTGTAGAGAATTATAAAAGAAGAAAGTAAGTATGTACATGTTCACAATTTAAACTTCACTTCACAACAGAAGCACAACTATTCTCTTGCCATTGGTAGATTGAAGCTACCAATTAGAAAACTTGCCAAGAGGGTTTAAATAAGATACACAAGTCTCATTCACTAAGTTATTTGAGTTTATTAGCATGTTCTATTTATTTCTCAAATATAGACCAAAATGAAACTAAAAACATATAAACATTATTGATTTAAACAAAATGTATCAAATTATTACCAAATAAAGAGAGATTTATTGTATCAGGGACACAGAACCATAATTTTTTTTAGAAATAAATTAAGTTTTATATTAAAACCATATATAACCATTAAAAAAACTGTACTTTTGTAATAAATTATACAGGTAACTATTATGTATGAAACATGGGATTAAATGTGTCTTTATTACTTATTATAGACCTAAAATGAAAAATGAGCTTTCTAATAAATAATAGGACCCATGTTTCCAACATAATAGGTACCTACACGTTTTGTCCCAATATCGTATTTTGACAAGCGAGCTGTATGCCATGAGAACTATCTCACAATATATGAGAAAAAAGAGTGTTTCATGCTTACATTATAGTATAGGTGGATATAGAAATTCACCTTCTTTTTCACCGTTAGCACTGATACTTTTCTACTTAACAGAATCAACATTTTGTAGATTAAGACGTAACATTTTTAATAAAATAAAATAAGTATGTGAAAATATTACATTCATTGATGCATCTAGTGACAGCAATATAAATTAGCAAAATAAATCTTATAAGATTTATTTCTCAAAATAATATAATATACATTATATTTCAGTTTCTAAAGATTACAAATATATCACACATTGAGTTTAATTTTAACTATTTCTATAAGTAAATACTTTTATGGTAGCCTTAGTCACTAACAAAACATGCAGAGTCAAAAATGAATATCTTTTAAATGAGATTAAAAAAATTAATTTTTTATACCTCTTGTAATATACAAAATCAAACATAAAAAAGTTGACTTATGAAAAACTTTTAACATTATATAATGTTGAAAAATGACAACAATAGTTAAAATGTATGGGTCATTTATATCTGGTGGTGCAGTGCTGTGGATCGATTTATATCTGGTGGTGAAGTGCTGTTGGATTGATTTATATCTGGTGGTGAAGTGCTGTTGGATTGATTTGTATCATTGAATATTGTTGAGAAATATCAGCCTGTCCCTATAATTAATAATATTGTTCAAATGTACTAAGTTTGGTCAATTTTATATTCACAGCTTGCTTGAATTTCATCAAACCTCTAGCGTTGTAGCAATTGGTGATGTGTTCATGTAGCTAAGGGCCAACATCTGATCCATTACCATTCATGCACATCATCTACGATGGGAACAAGGTTGAATGACTATAGCGTTTGAAGTTTGGGCAGCATGTTTCACTTGATGGATACATTGTGATTAAGAATGAATACTAGACTTGAGCTGTATTGTGATCACTAAGCTTAGAAATACCAAGTGCATCTGTGTCTTTTTCGTTTCTTAGAAAGTTCTGTCTAGCGGTCATAGTTGTTAACATTGATCTCATTAAGAGCACACATGTTGTCTGATGAAATGTTGCAACCTGAAAAAATTATTTATTAATTAGCTAGTGAATTATAGTGTGTGCCAATGCTTTCAAGTCATTCATATACTCTAAACAAGAGGTTCCCAAACTGTAATACATATACCACCAGCAGTATGTACAATTATTCTCAGTGGTATGCCAAACCAAACAAGCAAATTAAGGTTGGAAAAAGATAGGGCATAATGAAATCTTATACAAAAGTAAAATAGATGTAACCAGTTGTTGGTTAACACATTCGAGTTTTGACAGCCGGCGCAGCCGTGTAGTTTGTGTTATTATATTCCTGCGCAACATTAAAATATACCAAAATAGTAATATCAGTGGCGGCTTGTCCTAAAGGGCACAAGGGCTTGTGACTTCCCATACAAACACCAATTTATTAATACAAACGATTATAAGGTATAATAATATTATTTAAGCTATATAAACAAGGGAAATATTAAAATTAAAATAAACTTTTTCTAGTTTTTCTTAAAAAATTATGACATTTAAAATTTCTGAGTGAAAACCTTCAAACAAATAAACTATCTTCCTGATCGGGGCAAAATATTGAATGTTCCCCAAGTCAAGGTGGACCAGAGGAAGGAGAGGGAAGGGACGGATGCTCAGAACAGCTCTGTGCAAGTCTAAATGTGAGTAGAAGCTTGGAGATAGAGGTGTCTTGTCTAGAGCGATATTACACTGTCACATTCCTTTGTTAAAGAAATGTTATGTAACTTTGATGAATCGTCAAATATCTTTTATCAAAGGAAATTGTTGGAGTCACTGACTAAGATGCACGATTCAACTACTGTACCAATCACGAATGGTGCTGCAGTATCACGAGTATCTAGAGTTAGCCAATCATGCACTTTCACAGTTCAGTTGTTTTTCTTAACCGACCACGTCATTTTGTGGTCACGCTAACCTTTCGTGTTAATTAGCCCACGTAGTGTATTTGTAGATTGTGTGTTCATCTCGGACGTTAATTTTGTATACCCGGCATTAACCTTTGCTAACAGGTTATGAGCGCAGTCTCGTCACAATAATTTTCATGTGACAAATTGAAGATCGCGTAACACATAACTCTAATGGACATTGTGCCATATTGAGTCTCAAAAACTCGTTAGTACGTCATGAAGATGAACCTTTGCCTCCTCATAAACAACTATCGAGAGCTATCTGCTAATCCCGCGCTCGCTCGCATGCTCACCAGTTTGGCCACCCAGTCGCTCACGCGCTAGCTTGTATGCTTGTCAGTCTGGCCGAACCCTTAGCCAATCACAAACTTTCACTGTTCAGTTGTTTTTCTTAACCGACCACGTAATTTTGTGGTCACGCTAACCTCTCGTGTTAATTAGCCCACGTAGTGTATTTGTAGATTGTGTGTTCATCTCGGACGTTAATTTTGTGTACCCGGCATTAACCTTTGCTAACAAAAATATTTGTTCAAAGATTTACTCTAAAGAACATGCTCTAGGCTTTTATTAAAGAAAATGGCATCTGAAAGATTAACCTGGATGCGAGAGATAGTTAATAATAGAAATGAATTTAGGATGCAAATATTCTAGGGGCAATTTTCAACAAAATGTATTTTTAGTGTTTAAAAATGTAATTGTTCACATGAAATATTTTAATAACTATTTATAAATAAAGAAATAACACCTGAATATTAAAACTAATATTAAGACTATTTTAAAAAAAATTTACAAACAACATAATCACTTTAATGGTTAAAAAACATTTGGGGTCGCTTTGACTGTTAATAGCTTTGTGATTTGTTTAAATGCTTTAAAAATATTAAGAGAAAAGAGAGGAAAGATTGGATAATATTTTTGTACAAATTGATTAAGCGGGTGTGGGTGTGATGGATATAATTGTTTATTTTTTTATGTTTAACAGGTTTTCTTTTTGTTTTAACAGCAACAAGATTATCACATTCTCACTCACAGCCGCTGCACATAAAATTAAACCATTTGAGCTCATTTAAGTATTAACATAAGACTGTAATTGTAGAGACTTTGAATGTAATGCGATGTAGTGTGATAACACATCTTTTATCAAAGACAGGCTCAAATATTTTACCATCAATTATATTTGATCAAAGAAATTTGTGTTATTTCTTTGATTGAAGAAAAATATGATAGTGTAATACCGACCTTAGAAAAGACATATTTTTTCTCTTGCTGCTTGCATCCCCATCCACTGTAAAGTAGCTGAATACCTGTCAGTTCATTCAAGGTCAAGCTTCACATTTCCAGGCCATCCCTGAAAAACAGTTAACCAGCGTGTTTTGTCACTAGTCAATCACATACTTCTCCCAACTTTTCCTCTTTTCCTCTGCCAATCCCTCCTCAAACTCCCTTTTCCTTTCCCTATATATGTTCAAAAGCACCACTCGAGCAACTGGGTCCCGGCCTCTTTGATACCTCTTTCGAGCTCTTCTTGCCCTTGCCCGGAGTCCCTGCAGTCTGTCATTCCACGGTTTATTCCCAACCCTGGTATCTCCTCTAATCACTGGGATGGATTTTCTCATCGCATCCTGCAGGGCCGTCGTCAGTTCTTTTGCTCTGATGTTGACATTATCACCCGTCTCAACAGGGTCAGGTAGTATCAGTTCCCTTCTCATTTTATCCCAATTCGCTCTACTTATGTCATACCTTATGCATTTCCCTCTCTCATTTCCATCCGCCACTCTCCCTGTGGCAATGTCGAACACGATCAGATTATGATCACTTACAGTAGCGCCCTCAACCACCCTCCATCCTTCAACCATGGTCACCGACTCGGCGTTGCATAGCGTGACATCGATGTTAGTAGTCACTCCAGCCCTCCCTCTATACGTGGGGGGATTGTCCGGCTGGTTAACAACCTCCAGTCCGTGTCCATAGATGAATTCCTCAAGGGCTCTTCCCCTTCTGCACGGTCTTCCAGCATCATTCCTTCGATCCCCTCTAATCGTGATCTGACTATGCCACATAGGAGACTTAGCATTGGCATCAGCAGTAACTATAAGTGGCTCCCCCGCATACAACCTGCACACCTCTTCCAACTGATTTAAATATGGTTCAATCGGGTGCCTGAATTGAAAATACAAGTTCGCCACCATAACCCTGCCTTGTCCAGTACCCAGCTCCACGCACGTAACCCATTGGTTGCTAAGTTGGGTTATCTTAGTCACCATAATGTCCCGGTTGAATATTACAATCGCACTCATAGGTAAGTCGCCACTCGTGACTATTCTGGCAACCACAGGCATGTACGGAACTTTACCTCTTAGAGTGTAGGGTTCCTGTATGCATACGACATCAAGCTTATATTCCTCAGCCAGCTTACGAATCTCTTGCAACACGGTCCTACTCCTCATTGCATTTATTTGGCCAACCCTAATCAACCTTCTATCCATCATGGGTTATGCGTCAATGCATAACACGCTGGCCACTCCAATCCCGGATTAAATGTTTTGCGACCGTGTGCCGCCACGAATTGCTGATACGTGCCCTCAAGACTGAAATCTTCATCTCTCCTTTTAAACACTAGTTTGATAAGATCCAGTAAGCCGTCTAACTCTGTCGGAAGATTCACTGACTTTAACTGAATCCTATCTAGTGATTCTGGCACCGGGAACATGACACTCCCCCCCCTTACATGGCCCAATCTAACCACATGTCTTAGCGCAATATGTAGGGTATTCTTTTCTTCTAGCCTAGATAGCTGCATAGTTTTCTCCAGTGTTCCATACACTTGAGATGGAACATCCCCTTCACCCGCTGAACCATCCCCCCGCTTCTCCTTATCCTCTACCGTCTGACTCCCTTTGTCCACGTGCTTTCTATCCAGCCAACTCTCTTCCTTCCTTCTACCATAGCCTAGGCCATTCCTCCAGAATTTCCAACTCTGCTTATGTCTGCTACTCTTATTTTCAGAAACCCACTCAGCCTAGACCTGTGACTTATCGCCCAACCTCCTCCTCGGTATGTCGGGCACCACCACTCTAGGCTTATTTGGGGCATCACTACCAGTTGTACTGTGAGCTTCTACTATGCTTACTGCTCCCTTTGCGACCGACCTACTTTTTCCAACCATCAGAGTCAGACTTCCATTCCACACCTCATTCCCCCCACATTCTTTACTCTTCCCACTAACCCCCTCCCTGCCTCTGCCATTCACTCCATCTTCAACTACTTCTGAATCCAAAACTATCATACCACCCTTCCCTCCCGGTCTTAGCTCGGTCATCGCCCCCCCTCCTCATCATCATTATTTTCCTTCCCTCGTGTACACTCACTCCTCTGCACCTCATTCCCAGCAATCCTCTTCCTATATGCCTCTGCTCTTTTATGATTCCTAGCTCGTTTGGACGGGGAGTTCCTTGTCCTCCTCCCCGTCCTCACAGAATTCAGGCCTGTCCAAGTCTCGCTAAGTCTGGTCAGTATCTGTCTCAGAAGTTCAACAATTTCTGTCAGTTGTTTATTCTCCATAGTCGGTTCGTTCAATCTGTCGCCTCAATAGCATTTGGTGCGTCTGACACTCCCTCGAGTTTGGTTTCTTACACTTATCGGTCCTCTTCCTTGACTGACACGGGATGCATATCTCCTCCTTACTTTTACATTCCCTAATCTTATGCCCCCCCCTTCCACACCTCCCACATTTTTCCTCCTGAATTGGGCAGTGAGCCATCACGTGCCCCAAATCCCTACATCTGTAGCAACGAGTTACCACAGTATAGTCCTTAACGGCCACCACTCCAAAGGAGATATACATCCTACTGCCAAGCATAAGAGTCCTAACTTTCCCTGACGTCTCAACCACATGGTTCACCACCTGCCTATCTCTTGGACCAGTCTTGAACTTAGGTTTAAACCCCTCCTCAAACTCCTCCTTCGACAGTTTCCCCCTTAAGTTCTGCTCATACATCAGATGTACTAGGTCCTCAGTCTTCACGTCTCTGTCCACGTCAAATATTGTCACCAATGGTCGCCTCTTCTTAGGTTCCTCACAGACCATCGTTTTCGCAAGCTCACTATTCTCCATTATTTTCTTTGCATCTTCCTCTGTTTCTGTCTCGACTATTAGCTTAGTCCCTGCCGGTCTTATAGCTCTTATTTTGATATGGTCCTTTACCGGGTCAATTTGGCCCATTATAGTTCTCTTCATTTTCTCCGTTGACTCCCCATCCCGAGAGGTTACAAACACCGACCTGTAGCTGGGCTTCATCTGCATGACTCCCCCCACATCAAGATTTCCCTTCCCAGCCCCCCTTGCAGCCACCGAGGCATAGGATATCCCCTGACCCGATACACCCCCTATACTGCCCTGCCCCCTTATCCTCAAGTTTTCCTCCTTCAACACCTTAATTTGTCCATCTTTTTATACTGACTCCATGACTATCAGCCTTATTTTCCCTATTATTTCCCCCAAGTTTGCTTTGTTTATTTTCCCATCCTTGGTACACTTGGAACTTATATATTCCTCCATTTCCTCCATCTTCTTTGGTGCTGCCAGAGGAACTTCCTCCTCATCGCTCCCACTCTTCTCTTCTTCTTTCTTCTTCTCCTCTCTCGTTACCTCTTTCTTCTTTGCTTCTTCCGCCCCCTCGGTAGACTCACTGCTTTGCCCTTTTCCTCCATCTTCTCCTTCTCCCTTCCTCTCTCCCTGACTTCTCTCACTTCTCTTGAGCCTCCCCCTTTCCTCTCCGTACTCATTTCCGAGTAGTCACACTCTGCTCCTCATACGTCCACCTTTGACTCTTTTAAGCCCTCCTTCCAGATGCTGGCGGCCCGTCTTTCGGTTCCATGATAGTCCCAGAAAGTTACTAAAAAGTCACCAGAAAAATAACTAGAAAGTTACTAATCAATATTACCAGAAATCTCACCAGAACTAGTCACTAGACAGTTACTAACTATTCACTTGCACTAAGAATGCACCGGAAGCGCCAGAGATGACCTCTCATGCCCTGGCCTTGTTACAGTAATTTCACTATTTTATTAATAACTTCTGTGGTCCTGGTCCAATTTACACCATTTCCACAACAAAATGTTTGTAATTTTACCGCGAATTTTTCTCACCTAATCCGGTTCCCCGGACCCGCCAGGCAGCTCCTCAAACCGCGGAACACTGCTGCGCCTCCAGCTGGCCTCAAACTCCAACAGGATTTTCTTCTTCTCGTAGCCACTACTACCCTTCACACGTTGTTTTAGAAATTGTTCAATTATTACCACTTTTCAATTTATTAATAGTTAAAAATGTGGAGCGGCCACCAGACACGTTCGCTCAGTGCAACACCGCAGCGGGAAAATCAGTCAATACTTTATTTGACCACATAAACTCATTTAAGGAATGCTTAGAAAAAATCATAGACTTTAATGAAGTAGATTTGAAAACACTAAATGAAGCAAGTGGCCAACTAAACCAATTAAATAGTTCAAAATTCATGTAGTGGCTGAAACAATTTCATTTAATTATGCCACACGTGGACTTTTTATATCAAACTCAAGTGCGTGGAATTGCTAGCTTATATTTGGAGAACGCTATATTACAATTTGAGATACAAATTTAAAAAATTAGAAATGGTACCGAAGAGGTTGAAGAACCCTAGGAAAAAAGAAAGAAAACTTCATCCATTGGTGGAGATAGTATAAATACTGCTGAAAAAAAAGTTTGTGACATAGTTCGAGCCTAAATTTAGGATAAATTTGATTTTAAAGTCACCTAAGTGCAGGAAAATAATTCAATTCAATTTTTTTTAAACTATCAAAAATCTTTTCCTCAAAATGTCTTAAACAAAACTGTTGCATCCTATTTCATGTTAAACGCTATAAAATTAAAGAGTGAATTGGATGTAATTAACAATCGTGATATATGTGCGAAGTTGAGGGTGTGTTATCTTTATTAGTGTTTATGTCACTAAATAACCTGTGTGAGATTTTATCTGAAAGTTTCAAACTATTGGACATTATTTGCACTACACCAATGTCAACAAGTGAATATGAAAGGTGTTTTTCTACCTTAAAACAGATTAAGACTTTCTTGAGGAGTACAATGACGAAAAACAGACTAAATGCTTAAGCAGTTCTATCGGTCGAAAATAAATTTATTAATTCAATTTCTGATTTTGACAACAAAGTTATTGAAGTATTCTCATATATCAAGGAAAGGAGGATGGACTTCCATTACAAAATATAATAAATAAGAGGTGAGTTTATATTATTATTAATCATTATTTATTTTCAACTTTGTGCCCTCCCATGAAAAAAAAGTCACGAGCCGCCACTGGTAAATATACAGCACTATCTTGGTGGTACTCCAAATTACATACATTTTTGGAGTGGTACACTATTCAAAAAGTTTGGGAACCGCTGCTCTAAACTACTTGGCTTTAGAAATGATACCTAAACTATTCATACTCACCATGACTTGGTGTACTTCATCTGCTTCAATGCCTTGAATAGCCTGGTGCTTTATACTATGCATACTCACCAAGACTTGGTGTACTTCATCTGCTTCAATGCCTTGAATAGCCTGGTGCTTTATACTATGCATACTCACCATGACTTGGTGTACTTCATCTGCTTCAATGCCTTGAATAGCCTGGTGCTTTATACTATGCATACTCACCATGACTTGGTGTACTTCATCTGCTTCAATGCCTTGAATAGCCTGGTGCTTTATACTATGCATACTCACCATGACTTGGTGTACTTCATCTGCTTCAATGCCTTGAATAGCTTGGTGCTTTATTTGTTGCTGAGGTGATCACCAATGTCTGGGCAATGTCTTTGTTACAAACGCAGTTTGTATTGCACATCTATAACTAAGATGATGACTTTTAAATGGTGTAGTATCAGATCCAAATATGGATTATAGTTTGCATCATTTAATATTCATTGTATCCCATGAGATAAAAAGTGAACCCTGCTTTACTTCTGCTTGATAGCAAACTAATGCACAGATCAATGTGAACACGAAACCAAGTGAGTACTCTTACAGTGACTGAGTGTGCATATTATTCATTCTAAAGATGAGAACAAGTCCAAACTTGTTTACTCCCTATGGCGGAAACACATCTGTCAAGCGACTGCTCATCGGAACTCAGGATTCTGAGTCATTATTATTGAAAATAATTTAATTGAAATCAAACAAAACGTAAACAAATATGACATTCACTTGTGTCTATCATATTTGTTAGAATGTGGCATTTCAGCATTGTTGCAGCACCTCAAAAATATTATCTAATTGAGCTAAATTTATATAATTTCCATTTAGGTAAAAAGGAAAATAAATGGTAGGACACAAGTACACAATAATTTATTTATTGTTTTTATTTTTAATATTTGGCGAAGTTAAGGCTAGTTTGCCTCGGCTTACACTTAAACACATACGCTCTCAAATAGTATATATTATAGCTAGTGACAAAATTTAAGAAATCAGTCATCTGTAAGCTTTGCTCCTTTTATATATTATATCAGACACCTTAATTCAGTTGGTAGCTTGTCTGTCTATTGAGCTAAGAGTCCCGGGTTTTATTCCCAGTGTGGCCGTAAAATGTACCATTGGTGATTGGTGAAATGTGGGTTTACCCTTTCACAGTGATGAGTTAACGGCCAGAGACTCGATTTTGTGTCTTTCCTAGTCTTAAGTTAGATTACAAGACATACGAAGCTACGACAGGCCTAGCCAGCCGGTAGTGGACAATAGATGGCTTGAATAAAAAACTGACCACAGGTTGGAAACAGAAGTAGGTATAAATAAATATATAAAGACCTAAAAATCATTTTCCAAAATTCCGTTCTTCCTTGTTCATTTGACTGAAATACATGTTGAAGAAAAATTCAGCCAAAATGGATCATATTTAGGGATCGCAACCTCGTGCAACTTTCACTAGTACATCCATCATTCACAGAATTATATAAGCTCAAGCCGACATGTGCATCAAGACACTTGACGAATAGGGCCTAAAGAATCAGCTGGGTGGGATAGTTTTTGACACCACCGTGTCAAACACTGGACTCACAGAGGGAGCATGTGTGCTTATTAAAAGGGCTATCGATCATCCTTTACTATGAGAAGCTTGTCACTATCACATGTACGAAGTTGTTTTAGATGATGTCTTTAAAGAAACCCTCAGCGGCTCTTGTGGACCAGATATTCCTCTCTTAAAACGTTTCAGGACTCATTAGATATCACTCGACGAAACCAAGTTTGCAACCGCCTCAAACGATCTCTTCATCAGTGTCCTTGGTGATCTGCGTGATGAAATGCTTGGTTTCTATTCCCCTGCTCTCGAAAAAGAAAGGTTTCTGAAAGATGACTACGCTGAGCTGCAACATATTAGCCTGGTTTTTCTCAGAGGGGTTCCAAATAAACACATTGACTTCAGAGCAACTAGAGCTCTTCATCATGCCAGATGGATGGCCAAGGCCATTTATTCCCTAAACATCTACCTCTTTAGGGATCAGATTCAACTTACCTCTTGTGAACAGAAAGGCCTGCAAAGCATCTGTCAGTTCGTGGCACTCATGTATGCCAAGTATTGGCACAATGCTCTTCTTGCTGCAGAGGCTCCACGAAATGACCGAGCCTTCCTCAGTGCAATAACGGAGTTCCCGGACAGACCAGTAGCCAATGTGGCTCTCAAGGCTTTTAAGCGACATCTTTGGTACTTTACGGAATAACTTGTCGGGCTAGCGATGTTTGACAAAGACCTTGACATCGAAACAAAATCCAGAATGCAGAAAAATCTGCTCCTGCTGGCCAAAGCTAAGGGACTTAAATGGCTGCATGGGAAGTTGTGTCACTGCCAGCACCCAAGGTTCCTATATCACAGAGAAAATGGCCAGTATCTTCGATGTTCTCTTGGACAACGGCAAGAAAATGTCAGCAGAGAGCTTCTTGCTCAAGGAACCCAGTCAATGGCCAGAGGATGTAACCTAGAGGCTGCTCCAAGAGAGAGCTGCACAAATCAAGATGATAAATGACTGCTCTGAGAGGGGGGTTCCCTGATCCAGCATTATAATCAGAGTTTGACAAAAGATGCGCCTGGTGGAACTCCATAGAAAGGTGCATGCTAACTTTTCAAAGGGTGCCTTGTTTCAAAAGTGATCCAGAAGTGTTGTGTTTGTATGAAACAAACTGATCTAATGACTATAACGTTATTGATGTTGATAATTTGTTTTTGTTTCAATTTGTGAAGTAAATAAACACGGTTTTTCGTATATTTGCTTTTATTTTCAAACATATTCACAAAGTTGAATATGGTTGCGACCCCTAAATATAGTCCAAATGACCAGAAATTTTGCAAGGCTTATCCATTTTATGTAAGGAACAATATCTGTCATGAGGAGAAAAAAATTTGTAGCTTTCACTTTTTTGGACCACCCTAATATAAAAACAAAAAACGATTTTTATTTGCCTTATAATACACTTCACAAATATAAAATTAAACAAAAACATTTGAGTCATTTCAAAAAATTTTCAAATTTTCCAAAATCAGTAAACTACTCTTAAATGAGTTTTTTCCTGAAAAAAGTATAACTTATTGTGTTAGTTTTAATGTCAAACACTCCCCAGATATTCTATGAAAAGTATTTTGAGACATTTTTTAAATACTTTTAATTTTCAAAAAAGTCACCCTTAAAATGAGGTCTGGAATAAAAAAAAAACCTACGGCATGACTATAGCCAAAATCAAGTTGGAACAGTTTCATCTGTATCTCCAGGGACATACAAAAGTACATTAAATGTCAAGATTCATTGTAATCTCAATGTATAAAATGTTCTCTCTCTCTCTATGGTAATGTAAAAATGATGGAGTACATAAATCTACAACTCAGGATAGATTTGGTGAGAGAAAAATAAAGAATAGTATAATTAAAACATACTGTACTGAATATATAGTATGATTACTTAAGCCATGTAAAAATTCTGAAATTTTCTAATCTTCTTTGCCATCTTTCAGGCCTAGAACTAGAAGAATGTTTAAAAAGGTTAAGTTTACGACCCACTACAAAAAGCTGGCCAATAAACTGACCTACATGAAAGAAAAACTTATTTTTTAGATACAGAACAGCAAAATATTTACGAATTTAGGGTTGGAGATAAAGTCCAGCACAAAAAATAAATCATGTTTACAAACAAAACAATATTTAGTAGTATAACAATCAACAGTGTTATCAAAAAGCATAAATATATTAAAATAAAGTTTAACATTAGGCTTAAAAATATCAAGCATATCAGTTATGTATGCACTAACACAAAGTAACTTTAATATGTAACATTCTATTTGATACTATAACTATAACTGGACTAAAACAGGTTTTGTATAATACCACATCTGACACAATAATGTTTAGACCCCAAACAATACCAGATTGTGTAGTCACTATAACATAACAATACCAGATTGTGTAGTCACTATAACAATACCAGATTGTGTAGTCACTATAACAATACCAGATTGTGTAGTCACTATAACAATACCTCTGTATAAGTACAAAAACTAACCTTAAGGCCTGGACAATGTGAGTACCAAGCACCAAAACATTGAGAATGCTGTGCAGCAACACCTGCAGCTGCACCATTTGGCCCACGAAATACAATCGGGACATTTACCTGGAAGTAAGAAAACCATGTTCAGGGTTCAATCCCAACTGGATATACTGGAAATGTGGCGATGTCGCTCCTTTAGGTCGTATCAGTTTTAGAAAGGGATTGAGGAGATATGTTTTATTGTTACATGATGTTGAGGTGTTTACATCAAGAAACTTCTTGAAACACTGTGGGAACTTTTACAAGTACTTTTTCCCCCATCCAGTAAAGTTATATACAGTTAATGTTGTAGGGATTCAGAGGAAATGTAGCTGCAATTGTGTGGAGAGAGTAGGAAACTACATTCAGTAGTCACCCTATTGTTGTAACTGTATTTAGCTTGTCAATCCTCGAGATACATGGATGTCAAGGCAAGAATGGCTCTATTATGTCCTTACACATACAAATATTTAGTCTTGTCCACCAAACACATAGACTGGAACATGTGGTCCATCACTTCCTGCCTTAACTACCCTAGTAAGTTTGTTCCAGATTGACCAACATAACATATATACATCCCTGCTACATACTCCTTAAGCCATTTGATCACCGGAGCAAGTTTTATAAAAGTATTAAGAATATGTAATTAACAGTTGTGATTTCCTTTCTAGCACTCCCAGTTCCTAAATAATTTATCTACAATATATAATGTATAGGTAGTGTTCTTGTTCAGAGTTCAGTTCAGTCAGTCTATATTTGAACACAGCTCATTATTAATTCCCCTCCAGTGTTGGTTAGGATTAGTGATTTTTATTATTTTAAAGTTAAGACTACATGGTCAGTCAAGCCGCACTGTGATATGTGTGTTTAATAATAAGGGCACAAAAATGAAGCTGTAAAGATAAACCTAGATATGTTTTGCCATTTAAGTCCAATAATACCATTCAAACTTAAAATGTATCACCTAGTGCTACTAAAGTTGATCAATTTACCAAATATTTTAATAATAAACTACTTATATGATAATTATTTTATATAAAACTCTCAAAGTCTAGTATTTTAGTTGTTTCAGTTCCAGCACATACCTCCTCCCTCCACTTAAGAGTACTACTATTCTGTTGAAGTGTTTAAAACTTCTCATCAGAACACAATGCAATATGTCACAGTTAAGAAAGTGGGAACTGGTACATCAATAGATCCCAACCCAACCTAAATATTAGTAAACAAGGACTGATTTTAACCCCAGTTGCAACACTAGCACTGCATAACCTCCACAATGAACAATAGCGCAATCTCAAGACAATTTTTAATTTATCAAAGAAGTTGCTACAGCTGCTACTGCTACTGCTACTACTAATACAACTACTACTACTGCTACTACTCCTAATCCTACTACTACTTTCTGAGTAAGATGCAGAGTTGCATCAAAATATTGAAATATTTGTAAATTTGTGTTAGTGTTTTTTACTTTTTTTAGCACCATGTCTTACTACCCATCTGGGTTGTACGCATATGTACTAATCATTACGCTAATATGTTAGCAATAAGGAAGGATGCATTTTTAGTAATTGTACCTATATTGTGTGGAGGGAGAGTGTAAGACCATTTAGGGTAAAAAAACTCATTCCACCTGACCAAGATTTGAACTTTGATCTCCCTGTCAAGGGCAGTCTAGTCTATTACGAGAGTGACGACTTAGAAGCAGGTTATAACAAGCTTAATGCACTTATTTCAAACATATTACAATGTACACATTAAATTAAGAGCTCACCTCATGTCACAGAGAGCACCTAGCTCAGTTAGGCTTGAACTAGCCGTCACGTTGCTGTCAAGTTTTCATTTGGAAACAGTGTTTTCTTAATTTAAATTCCAAAACAAAAATTAAAATATATTTCAATGATTACAATTTTATTGTTATCAACTAAAGAATGTAGGACACACTTGGATGCGTTATCTGGTTCGAAGGTAGTAGTAGTTTTGCCATGATGGACATTAATTGCTCGTTTTCAATGGTGGTATAGTATCCTAAGGGGTCATCCATAAACCAACTAACGTTTTTTCCTTACCTTTTTAACCCCCCCTTCCCCCATGTAGCACCATGTAGACATTTAGCCTAGCCCCCCTGTCTCCCAACCTGTGTTACGTAACTTTTCTCACCAAGAATGAATGTCATTATTTCATAAGATGTTTTGTGATACTAAAGGAGGAATTCAGAATTAATACTTCTTAAAATCCTGTTTAAATCTTGAATATAAATAATTTAGGAGAGAACTATTATTTATGGATTAGCTACACATACAGACAGATAAGACAGACAAGTACAGACATAAATACGTCGAGTTTAAATTCCTCAGGTTCATGAGAAAAAACCTCTGATATATTTATGTTATTGATGTCAGGTTTGTGATCTGAGCAAAGAGCAAGATGCCGCGGCACTACATGCTGAATATTTATTTATTTATTGTCTTTATTTTGCATCATTTTGGCGAAGTTAAGGCTAGTTTGCCTTGTCTTACACTAATTAAACTAAACACGCTTAAAATAACTATAGTGAATATAAAATGATGTCTAAAATTTCAAATATAATCGTTAGATTACCTCCATCCATTCTTTCATTAATCCTTCGTTCATATACATACTCCAGGATTTACTTATAAACAGTAAATAGCCTGGGATGGCCCTTTTTTATAGTAGCGCTCACTACATGATGATGTTAAAGTGCCCACATCCGATGTTTGACGCTGGGGCTGGACCTCTTTCTTAATATTGTGCACTTTTTTTGATAGTCATATCATCTTCAAATAGAAAGCCATCTTAACAATTATAGGTATACAACTTTTCTAAATTATTATTGGATTAATCTACAATTTTACTTTAATTAACTCATCAATACCTAGACTCATGTTTCGTTCCAACATTGATCCTGGATCCTGGCTTCAATCTAAAAAAAAAAATAACTACATGGCCAATGAAGTGGAGATCGGGGTTTGATACCTGTTGGGTGTACTCAGAGTGCCTTTTCCTAAATGGTTTTATAATCTCTCTCCACGTTAATGAGGGTAGATTACCTCTAGAATTCTACCTTCCTCATTTCTACTCCATTAGATAAATATAATAAAAACTAATTAGAATAACTACAATTTGACTATATCACCCTACAAAATGTATACTTAAAAAAGGTAGAGTTTTAAAGAAATCTACCAGCATTTTCATGGAGGGAGAGTGGGAAACCATTTAGGAAAAGCAACCTTCAGTAGACCTGAATGGTATCTGAACCCCATTTTCAACCGTCTAGTCTACTGAGAGTGACAATTTTGACAATGCAGCCCCCATAGTGTATGTATAATAGTTGCATTTATATACATACACACTTGATTTATCTGAAGGGAAAAGATATAGGCCTAAATACACCTACCTTTTGTAAATAATTAGTGAATTATTTACAAAATTATATAGTGAACATACATAATTAGTGAATAATTATGAAGCTTTACTTTTCATAACATGCTGCTGTTATGAAGAAATAACATTATTGATGAACTCCTAAAACTTGCCTTGAGATAAATTTTGTACTTTTGCTTCTTTCCATTTCACTACAACATCTTTTTGAGACTCTTCCATTATTTTTTCTGGATATCACTTTTTATACACAAGCAATGAACAAGTCTCCTCCTTTTGAAGAAATTATTTTTGTTTTTGTACAAACACAAGCGATTATTCATTATTCACGGCCTATGCAAAAGAATGTGTAGTAGGAATCTAAATTATACTCAAACTCAACTATACCTATAAATTAATGCCACTTTGACTGACAGCTGTTATCCAACTAAAAGCACATGAGGGAGTCAGTAGATTGGACAAATTTAAACAAGTGTCGTGAATATAAACATGTCATGCGCATGAAAATATGTGTTTTCGAATGTGCTTGGCGTTCATAGTCTTGGGTAGAAAATAACACCTAAGCGCATTCGAAATATTGATAAACAAAAAGTGAATGCTAGACTTGAATTTTCAATGCCACAGATATTCGAAAGTTATCCATAAGTATGTTTATCAAAGGTGAAAACATGAACGGTAATATTATTTTTCAACATTGGAATTTAAATTTTAGACCTGTGTTACGTAACACATTGATGTACCCCTCCCCCCATGTAACAACATGTAGACATTATAGCTTCCCCCTCCAAGCATAACGTGGTTTCTGGACCACCCCTAATCTGTAACATTTCAAAGCCAAGTAAGACCGCATGTGGAATATAATAAAATAAAACTGAGCACACCGTCCACCAAGCAAGAGTTGTAGCAATGGTTGTTCTTCTGAACAATCATACCGTCCACCAAGCAAGAGTTGTAGCAATGGTTGTCCTTCTGAACAATCATACCGTCCACCAAGCAAGAGTTGTAGCAATGGTTGTCCTTCTGAACAATCATACCGTCCACCAAGCAAGAGTTGTAGCAATGGTTGTCCTTCTGAACAATCATACCGTCCACCAAGCAAGAGTTGTAGCAATGGTTGTCCTTCTGAACAATCATACCGTCCACCAAGCAAGAGTTGTAGCAATGGTTGTCCTTCTGAACAATCATACCGTCCACCAAGCAAGAGTTGTAGCAATGGTTGTCCTTCTGAACAATCATACCGTCCACCAAGCAAGAGTTGTAGCAATGGTTGTCCTTCTGAACAATCATACCGTCCACCAAGCAAGAGTTGTAGCAATGGTTGTCCTTCTGAACAATCATACCGTCCACCAAGCAAGAGTTGTAGCAATGGTTGTCCTTCTGAACAATCATACCGTCCACCAAGCAAGAGTTGTAGCAATGGTTGTCCTTCTGAACAATCATACCGTCCACCAAGCAAGAGTTGTAGCAATGGTTGTCCTTCTGAACAATCATACCGTCCACCAAGCAAGAGTTGTAGCAATGGTTGTCCTTCTGAACAATCATACTGTCCACCAAGCAAGAGTTGTAGCAATGGTTGTCCTTCTGAACAATCATACTGTCCACCAAGCAAGAGTTGTAGCAATGGTTCTAAGGGCTCGCGGTAGGAAATGAATTATATCACTTTCATCTTGTTATGTAGATAAGTAAATGTTTGCACATCATTTTATTAATGTTGTATATGTATATATTGTGAATGTAGGGATTATAATGCCAAAATATTATGTAAGCTATTGAGATACAAGTATATTAATTTTGAGATGCTTACATATATAATGTAATAATTTTAGTGTATCTATAAATACCTATTTTGATAGTTACTGCTTATTGTACAAATAAGAGCCTTAAAATGCCCTTTATTCTAAATACGGGAAATTCTCTTAGAAATCCTTTATACACCCATACTGTATATGTCCCCTGTGTATGTTTCTCTACCTCCCTCCTTAGACTAAAGGCATCTCTTCCAAATGTATACCCCGTGGATGCTTGTGATAAGGAGGAACAACCCGTGGGTCGAGCAATCTGATATGTTCAAACATCAGAGACTGACGACAACGATTTTCTTCTGGTGCACATTCTGTTGTTGTGTGTGTTTGTATAGTAGCTGTTCATTAGATGGATGTATCCAGGGCCGCCCAGATGGGGGGGGAGGATGGACAAATAGGGCTGAGCCTCTGCTTACCCAAACAATTTTTATTTTAGAAAAGTTAATAGCATGTTTTTTACTATTTTCTTAATCCCTGGTTTTTTAAGGTAGTTAAAATAAAAGGTTGTTACAATATTGATTATTAAAAATATATTTCTTCTTTCCAATCCTCTAAGTATATTTTTAAGATATACCATTATCGTTGATGGCACAATTTATATACCACATATCGAGCAGCTATCATTTGTTCTCAGATATGTAATACAACGAAACAGAAGATGGGTGGTTAATGAAAGACTCATCAAGCTGATAGATTTTGACAAGAAGAAAGGTGCATATATTGCAGAACGGATCAAGAAAGTCTTGGGAGCGAGTAACTTAGAGCTAGCACTGTGCATAGGACAAGGTTATTATAAAGCCTCTAAAATTTCAGGTAAATTTCAAGGTGTAAAAGTAAGAATTTTCAAAAAGAGTCCTCAAGCCTATTTTTCACCATGCAGTGCACACATTAAATCTTTGTGCTACACATGCTATGGAAACCAGTTTAGAGGTGAAAACATATTTTGGCAATATCCAGCAACTCTACCATTTACTTTCTTTCAGTCCTGCGAGATGGAAAATTCTACAAAATACTGCTAATTTCTCTCTATATTGAAAACTAGATGGAGTGCAAGAGTAGACGCTGTTGGTCCTTTGATGAAAAATCACAGAGGTGTTCTAGATCCTTTGATTAGAATTGAGGAGGAGCTTAACATGCCGCCGGAGAGCCCAACAGATGTATCGGGTCTAATTGAGTGGCTGCAATCGTTTCCTCCTTCTCGCTACAATATGTTACAAAGTTATGCAGTGCATTGGTGATAGGAACAAAGTCCTTAAAAGTTATAAACTAACAATGGAAGAGAGAACACAAAATGTGAAGAGCCTGGTGGAGGAGTTTCAATTTTTGAAAGAAACCTGGCCAAATTTTTATACAGAATCAAAAGAAGTCGCATCGAACAGAGTTGAATGCCTCAAGAATTCGTAAGAAACGAAAATTCTATGATGAGAGAGGGGATGTTGACTACAAGTTTGACTCTCCAGAAACTAGATTCAAAGTGCAGATGTTCATTCCTACATTAGATCTGCTCTTGTCTGAATTACTTAACCTGGCTGATAGAATGGCAGAGTTGTCAGTAGTATTCTTGCCTCTTTTGAACCCAACAGATGGTGTGGACACCTCAGCCATAGCCAATCATGCTGAAGCTTTGAAGGCAGCATATCCTCAGGACCTTCAAAAAGAAGATCTCATTGAATAAATTAGGTTAGTTTACAAAATACGGGCAGAATTGAACTTGTGTATTAGTGGAAATGTGAGCTTTGCCCTTGAACTGCTCCATCGTTTGTTTCAAAATGGTCTAGAAACAGTTTTTCCACAAATGTTCATTCATTTAAAATTCCTAACAGTATTACTTGTGTCAGTAGCATTAGGGGAGAGCGCTTTCAGTAAGTTGTCTTTGATTAAAAACCGTTTGCGTTCAGCCAATGGTGAGGAAAGACTAAACCATTTGCTAAATTTGAGCATTGAACATAATCTTGTTAAGGAAATAAGTTTTGAGAATATTATTGATGAATTCGCTGCAATGAAAGCTTGAAAAATAGTACTTAAATGATATGAAATTGAACGTACTTAAATATTTCAATAAAATTACTAATGTAGCTTAACCATGTTTGAAGAAAACTTTTATATAATGTACACAGCTTAAGATTATCTTGATAAAAATAAATCAATTAAATTTTTAAAATTTGTAGCTGTGATTCACTGGTACCCGTTCTAGCTATATGTATAGACTATGTACTAACTGCGCTAATATGTTAGGTATTGGAAGGTTAATTTAAGAGGAAGTGCACCCACATTTACATGTAGAAAGAATGAAAAACCACCCTCAGTACACCCGAGTGAGATTCAAACCCCGAACTCATCATCGGCAGTCTAGTCCACTGTAAGTGATAAGAGAAAGATAAGCAAGTTTATGTTTATTATTTTTGTGAAAGGGGGTCCCCCAAAACTTTGTTGCCCCAGGCACCCTGAGCTCTCTGGGCGGCCCTGGATGTAGCTGTTTATTAATATTTCTTTCCATTGCAACAATCAGTGTCATTGTAGAGTTTATTGAAATAATAGAAAATGCCTAAAGAGAAATTGTGAAAAAGTCTATTATTTGACAATGGATTGGTAGTAATAGGAATTTCATAATGGATGGTAGAATAATTGTTTGTCAAGCTAGTTCCAATGAGGTAAGTAACCATTTCAATGGAGGAAATGAAATTGTTAATTTTAAAAATCAAGGTTTATATGAAATATTATGTCTATTGTTAAAAAGTAAACTACGATTCTCTGCAACCGTTTGAATTCAATTCCATTTTCTATTGAAGGAATTCAACAACAACAAAAGTGTAAATATATACCAAGATAAAATATAATGATATTACCAATTATGTTTTTTTATCTTAGTGCTCTTGTTCAGTGATACATTGTTAATTTGTATAATGCAGATGAATTCATGGATGAAAATTTTCATTCATAATGTTTAGGTAAAATGTGAAAAGTATTATCTAGAACAACAGTAAACCAGATCCAAACAATTTTTTCCTCAAGTTAACGATGCCGATAAAATTCAAAAGTAATTTTCCGCTGATTTATGCTCTGTGATGGTAGCTTCAAATATTCCTTGGAAGAAGCTGGAGAGTCCAGATTTCATTGTGTTTACCAACAAATATAGTAATATGAAGATACCAGACAAATCAACTTTGAGGACACACTACTTGCATTCAACTTATCTAGCCATAAGTTTTTACAACTTGCAGTTTTTCTTTCTGACATATTTAAAAACAGTATAAATTGTAAATTTCTAATAATAACTTATTTGGGCTCCAACATAAATGTGTTTACTTTCCATTTTATTCTTGTTGAAACAGTTTATTTAAAATATCAATTATGAAAAATAACTAACTTGGCTTCAAATCAAAGATATGCAGTAAACAAAGTGTTTTTGGCTTCATGCTGAAATGTACAATAGAGATGACCTGATGACATTAATAAGGTATGTAACATACAATGCACTATTTTTAGGTGCATTCACAAATTAAAATTGCAGAAAGCATTTCCCACTAGTTCCATTGAGTCCACCTGTCTGAAAGCATTAATGACAAATTGAAAATGTGTTATGCTTGTATGACACAATGTATTGAAAGAATGGAGAGTTTTCCCATATCGATTGTTTTGATTGTAATTAATCCAAACATATGATGATCTGGCATACGTAAAAAGCAATTTTGGGAACCTTCTGGAGCGATCACAGCTTTAGAGGCTTCCTGTGGAAGCTGTAAGCATAATGTGGAGAATAGCAGACTTATGGCCCAGTTGGCATAGCCATCGTTTATAAACTTAACCTAGTATTGCAGACATAACTATATTTAATACAACTGAAAATCTTGACCAGTATTTGGTGTGTAACTCCAATAGCAGTTAATTTGTGTTTATGTAAAGTGTATGCTTGAATATAAGAATGAATAAAAAGTGTTTTTGGTGAGTAATTTGGTGCCTTTTAAACTTTATAATACCCATTTATGTGCCTATTTTGGTTCTTTTAAGTACCTATTTGCCTGCCCTTTTTTTATTGCCCATAAGTCCACCCCCTAGTTACTAATATTAAATGAGATAATCTAAGTGTAATATGCAACATTGTTGTTGGTGGCTACACAATTCTATTATATTTTCTGGGTCATTCTTTGTCAAGTGAACCAATGAAAAAATCTCACCCTCTTGGATATTTTTCAAATTTAGCTCAACTAATGTTCCCTCAGAGGTAGTAAAAAATGCAAATTTTCATATTTTTATCTGCAGTAAGTTACAGCCCTTTGAAATCTCAAAAATAAATCGCATTTTCCGCTCCCATGCAATTACAAAATAGATTATTACTCAGGCTAGAAATGAGATAGAAGGCTGGGTATAAAACCCTTTTGTACCTTATTTTATAAACTCTCATTTATTATGTAACACCACTAGTTTTGGAATTTTTTTCAGTTTAAGGTCATATCATACAAGTTTTGACCTTGAATTTCTCAAAAACATAAAAAAAAATTTAAATTATGGAAAAAATCACACATGAACTGTTTTTACATCATTTGTGGAAAGTTTCATCATGAGATCACAATATGATCATGTGTTTGTCAATTTTTCTAAATAAGTAATTCAAAGAATAAACTTTAGTGCAGTGGTTCTTTTGGCCTACCGCGGGCCACTATGTGTAGACTGTCAACCTAACATGGACCACCTACCTCAGCATCTCTTCTATTCAAGTATTAAAATGTAGGAATAATGATTTAAAAACTCATTAAAATGCATTATCAGCATATAAATTTGATATTAAAGTTATTTCACTGTAGAAAAGCTAAAAATAAATTAATAAAAAAAGTACTTTTTTAATTATATTTTAAAACAAAAAAAACATGGTGAGTCACTAATCAATACCAAACCATATCATTCAATATGAAAGGCCAAAGGACTCAATCACAGATGTAATGTTAATGGTAGGTTTATATAGCATCCAGGCAAACCCCCCACACACAAAACACATAAGAATAAATAACTGCTGAACTCAAAGGGCTACTAAGTACTGATGTGATTGTCATGTAGCTGTAGGCTTCTTACTGCATGTATATATTGTACTGCGCATTTGACCTTGATGGCCTGAACCTAGTTTGTACACTCTCATCTTAGTGCGATAAACCACTGTATACGTCACTTGGCTTAAAGTTGCATTACCGCGGACAATAGTTTGATAACCCCTACATTAGTGTATAGGTAAGATTGCAATTTCAATTCATAATTGTCAATTCCTTTGGATAAAGATCACTATTTTTTAGTTCAGAACAGTGATATTATACTAGCATACTAAAATAAGCTAACATGGGGAGGGGGGAGGGGGGAGGAAGGGGAAGCTGGGGGTGAGATTGGTATCTCAGGAAAACAACAAAATATGAAAGATTAAGGACATGTATGACTAAGCAGTTTGCAGTCATGTACAAGCAAGACACTAAGACAGCATCAAGCAACAGGTCTGGGTATTTCATGTTGAAACCTTCATAGTTTGCTGCTTGCAGAGTAAGGATTCAACAGCTAGCATCTGTTGTGCCTTGACTCTCCTAAATTGTTGTCGTTGTTGTCGTTATTATTATCGTCATTGTTGATGTCGTAATCATTATTATTATCATCATCATTGTTGTTGTCATTGTCATTTATTATTACCATCATCATTATCAATATTTATTTAATTAATTAATCAACTATTATCATTAATCAATTATTATTATAAATTATTATCATTATCATTATGTATTTAATTAATTATTATTATTAAGTCATTGTCATCTTTGTCGTTATTGTTGTTGTCGTTTTATTATTGTTATTATCATTATTATCATCATCATCATCATTATTATTAGCACCGCGTCTTACTACCCGTTCGGGTTATACACACTTACGCTAATGTGTAATGGTAGGGTGATTGTGAGATGAAATGGAGGACCTACAGTTTAACGTGGAATCCGAACCACGGTGGAGGCCTGGCATTCCTCACATTCACAAGTTGTGATTAATAAACGTCTTGTCAGAGGTGAAGGAAGGGTTTGGCAATCAGATAAATCTGTGTCGGGACCGAGGATTGAACCCCGGACCCCCAGCACAGAAGTCTGACACCTTACCCCTAGACTGCCAGGTCATCTCTCCTAAAGTGAATGTGCATTGTGCATTAAGACCGTGAAAAGACTTGCAGCAAGGGTAAATCTCCAACAATGCGATGAAGACCAAATTATGACACCATCACAGCTGTTTACATGGAGTCAGGTCCATGGAACTTTTTTTAAAAATAGTGAACAACACAAAGTGAGGGCAGGTCGGCCGCCTTACTCCCTGGCCTCCGCGCGGCGGGACATCAGTTCTACTCCATGCACGGTTAGTTCTACTCCATGCACGGTCCGCGAGCTTTCACTTTTGGAGAATTCAGCTCTTAACAGTTGTACTGTGATTCACAATGTATCGTTAAAGTAACCAGAAAAATTACATGTGACATGTGTGATTCAGAATGTATCGTTAAAGTAACTAGAAAAATAACTATGCTCTTCTACCATGTAACTCCTTTTTGATGTTAACTCTTCATGATGTAACTCTTCATGATGTTAACTCTTCATGATATAACTCTTCATGATGTAACTCTTCATGTAACTCTTTATTATGTAACTCTTTTAAATCATTGAAATCATATAACTTTTGCACCTTTTTTAACATTTTATTTTTCTAGTTACTTTAACGATACATTCTGAATCACACATGTCACATGTAATTTTTCTGGTTACTTTAATGATACATTGTGAATCACAGTACATCTGTTAAGAGCTGAATTCTCCAAAAGTGAAAGCTCGCGGACCGTGCATGGAGTAGAACTAACCGTGCGTGGAGTAGAACTGATGTCCCGCCGCGCGGAGGCCAGGGAGGAAGGCGGCCAACCTGCCCTCTAGCGTCACACGCGACGAGCTCACAGTTCAACCCGCGCGGGTGATATGTGGAGTGTGACGTCACACTCCACAAAAGAAGAGAAATTGCTTGATGAGTGATTTCTAGTTGCGAAACCAATACTAGGAACCCATAAGTTCCAGATACTTACAAAGGTATTTTCAAAGAGTGAGCAATATTTCAGGTTTTCTTTGTCAGGAAAAGGTTTGAAACATATATAAACACTAGGGGGAGGGAAAGGATATGTAACATGTGAGTACAACAATCAAAGGCAGCAGCTCTATTGGCACCTGCTGGAAGGAACACTTCAAAGAACTCTTAAACAGGGATTCTCACGTTGATGTGGGCATTTTCACAATAATTTAGATCATATACAAATCAGTTTAAAATGTTTTTCTTTCAGATTATACAAATCAGTTTAAAGTGTTTTTCTTTAAGCTATACTAATCAGTTTAAAATGTTTTTCTTTTAGCTATACTAATCAGTTTGAAAAGTTTTTCTTTCAGATTATACAAATCAGTTTAAAGTGTTTTTCTTTAAGCTATACTAATCAGTTTAAAATGTTTTTCTTTTAGATTATATACAAATCAGTTTAAAATATTTTTCTTTTAGATTATATACAAATCAGTTTAAAATGTTTTTATTTCAGATTATACAAATCAGTTTATAGTGTTTTTCTTTTAGCTATACTAATCAGTTTAAAAAGTTTTTCTTTCAGATTATACAAATCAGTTTAAAGTGTTTTTCTTTTAGCTATACTAATCAGTTTAAAAAGTTTTTCTTTCAGATTATACAAATCAGTTTAAAGTGTTTTTCTTTAAGCTATACTAATCAGTTTAAAATGTTTTTCTTTTAGATTATATACAAATCAGTTTAAAATATTTTTCTTTTAGATTATATACAAATCAGTTTAAAATGTTTTTCTTTTAGATTATATACAAATCAGTTTAAAATGTTTTATTTCAGATTATAATATATATATATTAATATATAATAATTTGTTTTTAGTGTTTTCTTTCAGCTTAGTGAATCAAAAATTTCAATTTAAAAATTTCTTGTAGACATAATATTGGCCTAAATTACTGTGGTTAACTATCACATTCATACTCTACATTACCATATGTTTTCATTACAGCTGTCCCAAGTGCCAGATATCAGCTGTTGGTGAAGGGATATATTAGGGACTATTTCTAGTAACTTTATGAGCTGTCATCCAAGTAAACTTAGGTTGTGAATGCCGTATAGTTATATTTTATTACCCTCAGTTTGTCAGCTGGGCCAATGTTTGAATGTTAGTTTCAAACATTGTTGGGCGGAGCTTAGCTACCTTTATATTTTATTAAATTATGTATTTCTATTATTTATTCAATCTCAGGGGGGGATTGCCCCCCTCCAGGCGCCCTTATTTCTGCACCAACTTAGATAAACAGTATGTCATAATGTATGTATTTAGGAAAAACCACTATAAATTACTTATTAATAATATTATGTTTTAAGTGAAAAATTATTTACATGAATTCAATTTTTTCCTTTATTTTTGGCTTTCACCAAAACTAGCAATTATTGTTGGCTAGACCTACAGTATGTCATAAATCTTTTATAATCTTGTTTATTAGCAACAAGAAATACACTTGCATAACCTTTTTAGTGTCATCGAGTTTTTCAACTGTTAAAAATGGGTACTTGTCCACTAGGGTATGCTTAAACAGGCATCACTGACCAAATGTTCACTATACTGCACTTTTCAAAGTTAAATGTGTGTGTGATACTCATGCCAAAGCTTCCATGGAATACTGAATACTGAAGAAATAGGTGTAAAGGATTGGTTTTAAACTTAAATGACATTTTACTTGCCAATTCCTGATATGTATTTTTACTTTCTCGCTATCTTACAGGTAGAGAAAGTATTGTGATCATTAAATAAATCTAACCTGAGATGTTGATAAATCTCGACGTTTTATGACCCCCAGAATCCGAAAAAGTGTTTTTGAATTTCCGTCTGTCTGTACCTCCAACTAGAGCATAGACTATTTTACCGATCGGGCTAAAACTTGTTATCTAGGGTTTTCATAGGGTTGCCCCCAGGGGTTTTTGGAATTGGATATCTAACCCTAAAATTAAGGGTAGTTTAATTAAGGGCAAAAAGAGAAAGAATAGATTTTCTCAAAATCGGTTCTAACAATTTTGATTAAATTTAATTTCTAAACATTTATAAATATTCCAAACAAAATGGCTACTCTCAATATTTCAGCAAAATGACCTTAAGGGCTCCGGTCTGATGCGTAAATTATCATCTTTTATCATATCTCTGAAACTATTTGAGATATTAAATTACTATCATTACAAATATGTAGATCTATTTATAATACAAATATTTTATTCGAAGCATATTTTTGTAAAACCAATAACTTTCAAGCTATATGCAAATATATATATTTTTTAACTTTTCGAACACTAAAGGTAAAGTATTGCCACTGTAAAAAAAATCTCACCTAAAATGTTGATGGATGTCGACATCTTATGACTTCCCGAACCCTAAAAAGTGTTTTGTGCAAAGCCGTCTGTCTGTGTGTCTGTTTAAACTTAAAATTAAGAGTAGTTTAATAAAGGGCGAAAATAGGAAAAAATTGATTTTCTCAAAATCGGCTCTAACAATATTATTTTTTTATTTTATTTTATAATATAAGGCTTAGATATAGTATTTAAAAATCCATAGTGAGAGTTGATTGATAAATTTTGCTAAGTTGGTTGATATAAAACAAAAAAGTAGATCAAAAAGTATAATTATGTTAAATTTATAGTGCTAACATACTGTCAAAATAGTGAACATAACACATTTAATCAAAATAATTCATCATCAATTTAGCAGTATAAGTCTAAAATTCACTAAACACTTTAAAAATGTGTCAAGCCTTACAAATCACAAAAGAGGTTAAAAATACAGTGTTTAGTTTATGTGAGTTTATATTTCAAATCATAAAATTTTTTAGGTAAGAAGTTAACATCTGCAAAAAGATAAGATTAATTGGTTGAGTATTAATATATGACTTTAGAAAATCAATATTTGATGAAACTATGCCAAAGTGTAGATAACGATATAGATCTAACGATTTTGATTAAAGTTCGTATCTAGGCGTTGATTAAGATTATAAATAAACTGGCTATTTTCATTTTCCCATGAAAATGACTTTTAGGGTACTTTACAGAAGCTGAGATATCCCAATCTCAGCAACTATTTGATATACTAGATAACTTATCATTGCAAAATTGTAGTACAATTAAAAATAAAAAACTTTTATTTGAAATATATCTTTATAAAACCAACAGTTTCTGAGATATTGGCAAATATATTAATACAATTTTGTGAGCTTTAGTTGTAAAGAAATACTACTTAACTCAATAATTCTTCAATGCCATTGCGTAATTAAATATAAGTAAGTCTCTCAAAAGGTTTATGTTATTTTTCCTTAAACCTCTTAGGAGAAATGTTTGTACAACAATGATCTAGACTCAATAGTCAATATTTACATTTTTTATTGGTCAAAATTTATAAATGAGGAATTTAATAGCAATGCGATGACATGAAGATGTGCGACACCTAATAAAATGTCAAAATTTTATTACGATGTGTTGACCCATGGTCTTTTTTATCGGTCCAAACATACAAATGAGGACATTAATTCTTTAAAAATAGAATTATAAAATTTAAAACCGGGATTCAAAAAATGTTTTACATAAATATAGTGCAATTTATGCTTGGGTTTGCTAATGTATATTATTTCGTTTCACAAATATTATGAGTTTTGAGTAAATAACTCCATTTTTAAACAATAGAGCGAGAAAGTCCGTGCGGAGTTCCGTACCATTTATCTTTATTAACCATCACCATTGGTGAAAATTAAGTATTTCCAATGTATCAATCTTTTTACAGTCACATTATTTTATTATTTTTCTGTTTGCAAATAGCTACACAGATTATTTAGAGTATATATGAAACTAAACATTTTTATATATTTAATTTAAATTCCAAAATCATGATCACATGGAAAATATGAATGGCTCCTTCCCCCTTCTTGAAACATGTGTAATAGCTTACTGACAAAAGCCATATTGTGTTATTTCTCTCTTATATGTTTGGTTCCAACTTTCCCTTCTTCCAAATATAGCTAGTTTTTTAGTGGAAATAAGAGCCATACACATACCATCTGAGAAAATATAAAGTTTACACATTTCTTTGGACAAGATATTCTTTACATAGTCAAACAAATGAGAAAACTTCTTTTGATCTCTATTTTTCTTCCACTTCATGATAGTGTCAAAAGCAGTTAACCTACCAGTGTCTCTTATTATGGACTGATATATTAAGAAGTGGCTTATTTTGCATATTATCAAGTGTAACCCCTCCAATATGTTAATGTTGCTTGCACTTCTCAACATCTTTAATATACACTTGTAAAAGTTTGTACTTCTGTGTTTGTGGATGTCCAGCTTTATACCTGCATCAGTTGTTTTACATTATCAAAAATATGATGAATTTTATTGTTGGCATTTAATTCCTCACACATGCCACAAATGTTCTACTGCTCAACAAAATAACAAGCACATCACCAAACCACCAGAAAAATATATCATAGAATAACATAAATAGATTGAGCTTGATAAATAAATCCTGCCAAAACTGCAGTGCATACTTGTAACTCTGTGGCGCTGCAGGATGTACAAGCCTTGGGATAAAGGAATACATTACTTTAAATATTTCATAAACTATAATATAATTGAGGGGTATAAGTGAAAAAAATCTTACTTTTGAGAAGAATGAGTTCAAAGTTATGAGGAAATAAATAATAAATTCTAGGAAATTTTGTCAATACTTGATTTTTTTTAGACTATAGTTTGTAGTTTGATAATGTCTACTATGAATTTATTATCACATGATTCAAAGCCTTAACTTTTTTATCAATTCTTATATAATATATGGTGTCACTTATACTCCTTGTGCTCCAAATGATTTTGTGTGAACAAGGAGTGCAATAAAATGGTTTTCTAGAAAAAATGTATTGTAATAAACTATTCTTAACTTTAATGCAGATGGTACTTTATACACAAGATATTAAGATTAAATGATTACACAAAATAGTTTTATCGCTGTAATAAATTGCTCCGAAATAACACAAAACTGACCATGGTACAATAAAAAAGTAAACAATGTAACACACAAAATGAAAAAATAATGGATTAACATAAAGAAAAATATCAGTATTATAAAACAAAATTATTCCAAGTCAATCTTTAATGCCAATTTGTATTAATAAACCATCACACTTGATCAGTGTCCGATTCAATCACCCGGTCGGGCTCACCAAACTCAACATCATCCTCATTAGTTACACATTCTTGTGTATCATGTTGTCTTGTATGCCTTCTGATGTGGAACATTATAACATTCATGGTGCGCTGGAGGCACAAATGGTCCTGCAGGTTATTTTTGGTAGTTCTTCATTTGTCATAATTTCAAGCAGTTTATTTGGCTCTCTACCATATTGACATAATTTAAAATTTATTTTAGAAAATTCTGATAACTCACATACATCAGTCTTAAAAAAAAAGTGTGTAAGGTTCTAGCGATTCAAAATGGAGCCACTGCAATGTTCTTATTCCTAGAACAGAGTTCTTGTAATTTTTGTTAGTTGATCCAGAGTAATAAAATATTTCTGGTTCATGTGTACTTAGCCTCAATGGTGGTCTCGAGACACAAAAATTTGTTTGTCGCTAGTTTTCTTTGAATTTTCAATCAATACAAAATTCTGGTCACACTTCATAAAGGAGTGGCCAGAAGTGATATACAGTTATAATATTTGTGTTGTGAATCACATATAACCAGACATGAACGATGAAACAACTTCTATTTTGACCCCCAGTATTGTCACTGAATGCAGTCAAATTAGTTACCAAACTGGGTAGTGATTGTATGAACCTCAGCATTGTCACTGAATGCAGTCAAATGAGTTACCAAACTGGGTAGTGATTGTAATGAACCTCAGCATTGTCACTGAATACAGTCAAATGAGTTACCAAACTGGGTAGTGATTGTATGAACCTCAGCATTGTCACTGAATGCAGTCAAATGAGTTACCAAACTGGGTAGTGATTGTATGAACCTCAGCAGGCATCCATGTGATGCCTGGCTCTCATTTCACATAAACACCCATTCCCGAGATTGTGGACGTAGAAATTGTACGTCCAAACCTGTTAAGTATTATAAGCTCTTGAGAAACCTAATACTGGAGTCGATAGCATTTTTTGTAGATCAGAAACACACTGCAACATGAGTTGCATCGTCTTTAACTAACTCAATCAAGTTATTTTTATCATTTTTTACTGCTTCAGAGCATCATAGGTGCAGATCTTTATCTTTTTTGGCTTGCACCTGAACATCAACTTGGCCATGTTCTATATTTAAATTATTGCTCAAGTTTTTCCGATTAGGAAATTGTTGCCTTGAGTAATAGCTGGTGTATCAAGGAAAGGAACGAATATGTTCCTTCACTAGCTCAACAGAGTCCTCAGGAATCTTATTTCCTGGTTTTTAGTGACCCTGTTTATCATTAATAACCACTCCAGTTCCTGAGCCTTTCTTATTTATAATAACATTTTGTATTCGCTTAGGTGTTTCACTCGGCATCTTAGCAAAAAATTATTTACATACTCTATACCTGGCAATTTCATAAATACAACTAACAGATTTTTTTTAACTGGCTCTCTTTTAGCCCTTATTGGATCATTTATAAATATTGAAGAATTTAAAAATAATTACCAAGTTATAATCACTGAGCTCCCAATATTAATTGAATATCTCTTGTTGTTTCTGTTCATTGACATTCATGTTGCACTTAAACCTACAATTATGATCATAAAGTTGTACCTTTTCCTCTTTATGGACATTTCCTTTTCGATTAACATACTCTTTACCCTCATTTCAAAGAGTTTGCTGCTGAACCCTTTTTCATTCTTTCATTTGTCTAATTTTTTTCCCGCCAAGTTGAGGATTTTCTAGAACTTCATCATATCCGCTCTTGTTATCAACTTCGAAAGAAGGATCCTTGTCACTCTCATCTGCCAAAAAAAATTGTTTAAAAATAATTCACATTAATTAGGTCTAAGAACTAGAAAGTCAACTAAAACTTGTTATAGCCTAACCTATCCGTACTATTACAGAAGATTAATTTTTATTTTACAATCCCTATAGTTAAAAGACAAAACACAATTAAAATATCTGTGTGGATAAAATTAATGAATAAGGACATATTATTAAAATTAGTTGTCTATTTATAATTAGAGAACAAATGAAATAACTTGTTATATTCTTAAATTTTTGGATTTTTTTTAGGTTAGATTGAATTAGAAAATATGTAGGTCTAAGTTGTTTAAATACTATTATAGCCTACTACACTAGTACACAAAAATAACTTTTATAAGAAAGTTATTAATTTTAATTTACCGTAAAATGTTTTCTAATAATTAGGTTCGTTGAGAATAAAAGTAATCAAAGCTACTTACCAGTAGTGGTTAAACCGCAGTCATCATTAAAACATAATGATTCTATCTGAGAGTCCTTACGATTCATACTATTTTGTTTGGAAAAAAGCAATTGAAAATGATAAAAATTAAAACTTTTTAAGAAAATAAACTGTACAGTATAAACTACTGTGTATAGCACCAGCCAACCAGCCTTGTTAAAGCAATAAGCAACTATTTGGAACACAAGGGGGTATAAACTACTGTGTATAGCACCAGCCAACCAGCCTTGTTAAAATAATCAGCAACTATTTGGAAGACAAGGGGGTATAAACTACTGTGTATAGCACCAGCCAACCAGCCTTGTTAAAACAATCAGCAACTATTTGGAACACAGGGGGGTATGTGCTCTAAACAAACCATCTGATTGGTTTTGTAGTTATTTTTATTTCCACTAGATCCTAGCACCTGTCTGGTATCCATATACATCCCTTGTTGACTAAATTAATACGGATATTTAGTATATATTGATGCATTTAGCTCTATTTTTTTTAAATTGCACTTATACCCCTTATGATCTAGACCCCTCAATTATCTTGTTGCCACAATCAAGAAACAAAAAAACATAATAGTTTTATAAATATATTTTGTTTTTTCAATTAGTACAGTGATCCATATTAAGTATTATTATTTTAAGCTTTTGATATCTCGTTTGATTAACTATAGAGTTTTAAGAAGCAAGTAAAAATGATTTCTACAATTCAATCAATTTTGGCAAGGAAATGCTATTTATAAGGAAGTGTTACTTACCAAGCCTGCAGACATGTAGAATGTCTTCGCAGCAGAGTTTATTATGTGATCTATTGCTTGCATAGAGAAATTCATGGTCATAAACTCACAGATTGGGCGCAAACCTCTCTGAAACCAGAGAAATAGTTCAACGTTTGATGTAATTATGAAGTGATTATATCAGCAGTCAGCACACAGCTTACGAAGCTTCCAGTCTTACAGCAGTGAAAGTGGAAAGTTATATTTTACCAAATTGAACCTGGGACACTTAGTATAAAAGGCAAACACAATATGGCTTGAGCTCAGCTGACAGAGTTTATGGTAATAGTTACCCAAAATAGTGTAAGAATATTTTAAAACATGTATTCAATATCTTTTTGTTTAATATTTAATCAAACTTTTTTTATCAAAGCATCTTATTACATGAAGTCAAACTGTAAATTGGTAAGAATGCACATACACAAGTATTAGTAAACTAAAACATCTTTTTTTTTAATTGTATGGATACGCAATAAGGTCATCGTCATTTAATTGTAACTATATGAAAAATATAAATAATTTATAAGGTTTTTCATATCACAAAAATATATAATATGTTAATAACAGTAATCAATAAACTGGGTGTTAAATTCAGATTAATCTTCACAATTGATAAACAGTATATTTGACTCAACTCTATCATAACTGGCAATGCATTTAATTCAAATTTGAATGTATCAATAGCCTACCATGGCTGTACCAACAGCAATCCCGGCAAAACCCATCTCCGTGATTGGTGTATCAATAACTCTTTTGTCGCCATATTTTTTCCACAGCCCTTTGGAAACTTTATAGGCCCCATCATACTGGGCCACCTCTTCACCCAACAGAAAAACTCTGTCATCTCTTTCCATCTCTTCGTCCAATGCGGCATTGAGTGCATCTCGAACAGAAACCTGAAAATATCAAATAAAAACCTGAGTCAGGACCGTTTTAAGAAAATGTGAGACACAGGACAAAAAAATCTGAGGCCTCCCTTTGTACAGCAGTTTTTCATTTTTAGCACTAAGCCGTTATATATAATACAGTGATACGTACTTGGTACTTATGTTACTTAATAATTTCGCATATTTTATGGAATATTGATCAACCCATTTAATGAATGTACCTTATTAAATGCAAACAATCAATCCAATTAAGTTAACAAAAGTAGATTCCTCTTTGTACCATTGCACTGTTAGTTTTCTGTAGACCAACAATGGAAGCACAATGGTGGTATTTCTACTGTACTGCAGCACATTACTCGAATAACGTAAATCTTAAATTACATAAAGTTATGGTTTTCAGGGATCTGGAATGCAATCTTATAACTAAGTGAATACTTATTGCTGTTAATTATCTGTACACTATGATAAAAAATTTAGAATAACTAATTTATTTAATAATTTTTGGGGGAAATGTGGCCCTCTGGAATGTGAGGCCGGGGCACTTGCCCTTTTTGCCCCCTCCTAGACGCATCCCTGACCTCAGTCTTATGTTTGCTTACCTGTTAAGTGATTTTGTAAAAGATCTGTTGATTTAGAAAGTTGGCCAGACTGGAATACTACCTTGTGTTGAGAGATATATTGTGAATAGAGTAACAAAGTTGGCCACACATGGAGGTACGCGTTATTTTATTTTAAGCTTTCCCCTGTTTGAACTTTTCCATACATAACATTTAGCGACGATGAACCTACATTATGAAAACAGTACTTCTACTAATTAGTTTTCATTGTATGTGTGTTACTTGCAGTTGCGTCAGTTACACCCAGTAAGGTTAAAAATGGCGGATCATGATGTGTTTATTACAATAATAAGTTTGGTTGGTGTTGTCCCTCATAACAAACCACAAGTGAAAACTTTGAATAACTACTTGGAATGGTTGACGGCTTTTTGCAATGTGAATAAAAGTGAGGAGAGTGAGAATGTATCTATGTTAGTAGTTTTTATAGATGCTGCTACTAAAAAACAACTGTACTAAAAAACAGTGGGTTACTTTTTGATACTCTACAAAAGTCATATGGAGAGTTGGTTAATGTGTTGGTTAAACACTTTTCCCCTGCAAAGTTAATTCCATCAGAACGTTTAAGGTTTTATCACAGGCATCAACTTGTTGCAGAGTCCATTTCCGATTTTGTTATGTCAATCAAATTGATGGTCTCAAAATGTTTCAAAATCACAACTTGACGCCAAGCGCTTAAGAATAAGTTAATCTCCGGCATTTCTGAGGAAGCCTTAGTTAAAAGGTTATTGGCAGAACTATCAACATTGCTTTTCGAGGATGCGTGTAGAATTGCCGAAGATTTTGAGACAGTTTCTAATCAGTCTAAAGTAATGACACAAACGGTAAATCAGGTCAGCGACATCTATCAAGTGGGGGTGAAGACGTCAATAATTGTAAGGCAAGTAGTTACAAAAGGAAAGCTAGGAACACTGTAGGCTCGAAAGGAGCCAACCCACAAGGAAACAGTCTAACCTGTAAAATAACAGCGCTATAACTACAATGTACCGAAGAAAGTGTAAATAGTGCAGGTGTTGTAATAATAATCAAGAAGACTGTATAGTGAAACTTAATTGTTGGATTTGTTTTCACTGTAATGGTCAAGGTCACATTTTTAAAATGTGTCATCTTAAGAAAGTGTATTTTGATAGTTACAGTGCAGAAATTAGTTGCATAGAGACAGTTAGAAGATGTGAAACATCTTTTAGGATGGTAAGTAGGTTGTGATGCGTATACTTGTAAATTCAAGGGAGATCAAATTTGAAGTAGATTGTGGTGCTTTGGTTTCTATGTTAACTTGGAGACTATGTGCAAAATATTTCCACAATGTGCCTATAGAGAAATGTCTGATTAGGTTAAAATCTGCAAATGGTGATAATTACAATTAGAGGTCAGGTATATATTTATCTTTATTTCAACAAGTATGAATATGACTATCGTTTAGTTGTCCTAGATAGTTCCGTGTCCAAGGGCTTGCTAGGATGAGATTTTTTGTATCATCTTAATCCAAATTGAAGATATGAGACCTTATCTAAGCTAGGAAGTGTTAAGGATGTTATTTATGTTCATTTCCAAATATCTAAAGTAATAAATTTATCCTATTAAAAACAAACTTATCTTATTATGTTTTGTATTAATAATTTTCAAGAATGAGGCTTAGCCAATTGGTTAACACAACAATCTTAGGGTTCAAATAGGTTACTTCTTTTCTCGATACATACGCAATATCCCAATATGAAATGTTGAAGATATATTAATACAAAATTGAAAATCAAATATACTATACATAAATGACACAAACACTTTATAATTAATCGTTCACATGAATAGAGAAGTTCAAAAAAGATTGACATACCAAATACACTTAGCAATTAGGAGAGGTGGCCGAGAGAGGGTTGACACACAAGGAGGATTAATACACTTAGCAATTAAGGGAGGTGGCCGAGGGAGGGTTGACAGACAAGGAGGATTAATACACTTAGCAATTAGAGGAGGTGGCCGAGAGAGGGTTGACAGACAAGGAGGATTAATACACTTAGCAATTAGGGGAGGTGGCCGAGGGAGGGTTGACAGACAAGGAGGATTAATACACTTAGCAATTAGGGGAGGTGGCCGAGAGAGGGTTGACAGACAAGGAGGATTAATACACTTAGCAATTAGGGGAGGTGACCGAGAGAGGGTTGACACACAAGGAGGATTAATACACTTAGCAATTAGGGGAGGTGGGTGGCCAAGGGAGGGTTGACACACAAGGAGTATTAATAGACCTCAATTTTCTTCATGTCTGTTGGTCAGAATGAGCTAATTTGTCTTTTTTATTGTTTATTTATTACTGTCAACTATCTTTTAAACAGCTAATAACTTTGGAGGGAAAATAATTTTACTGTATTTTTTAGCTCTAAAGTATATGTTTGTATATGTTTTAATTTTATATAAGGAAAAAACATCCGGATTGGTTTGATGAAAATGACCAACCAATTCAAAGTCTCATTGCTAAGGATGGCACTAAACTCCTCAAAGGCAGCAGCTCTATTGGCACCTGCTGGAAGGAACACTTCAAAGAACTCTTTAACAGGGATTCTCACATTGATGTGGGCATTTTCACAATAATTCCTCAAAATCCCATACAAGACCACCTTGGCGAAGCTCCTTTACAGGAAGTAAAAGATGCAATAAGACAGTTTAAGAATAATAAGGCAGCTGTCTCAGAAAGGAAGGGGGCCCCGTTCTAACTGAGCATACACAAGCGCTTATCGTCAAGATATGGAACTCTGTAACCATCCCTGCTGACTTAAGAGACGCACTAATAGTAACTATTTTCAAAAAGGGGGACAAGGCTCAGTGTGGAAACTATCGTGGAATATTCCTGCTTTCTGTTGCTGGCAAAACTCTTGCCAGAATTATATTTAACCGTCTGATACCACTCGCCGAAGGGTCTTTACCAGAAACACAAAATGGATTTAGACCTAACCGAGGTACAGCTGATATGATCTTCAGTGCAAGGCAAATGCAGGGAACAAAACCGTCCTCTATACATGGCCTTCATTGATCTCGCCAAGGCCTTCGACTCAGTTAATCGAGATGCTCTTTGGAGGACCTTAAGTTTGTCTAAGAAAAGCAAAAAGGACTGGAAGGACATGTGTAACATACCAAAATTTTGACAAACACTCCTCATTTGGATGAGATTTTTGCAGAACGCAATGCAAAGAAATATAATATATTAAAGAAGAGCCAAAGAAGGCTTTTTACCTCAAGGAAACAACTTGTAAGGAAGAAGAAAGTTTTGAGAGAAAGCACTGCTTAAGAAGTAGGTAATCATACATATTTAGAGTGAGAAGAAGATCTTTGATCAGATGAAGACATGAATCGTGCAGTGCAAGTTGGAGTATCATTCCATAGCAAGAAGATCACTGAGCGATTTGTTGGTTGTGTTGAGGAGAAAGTAGGCCGAGTTAGGTTTGATCAACAGGTCAATGATGGTAAATTTTGTTGGCCTGATAAATAAGAAATTCCACTTATTGATTATGAACAAGTGTAAAAACTCCTCAGTACACCTGCACTTGTTTATCACAACGACAGAGTTGTATCCATCAAGTTTAAAGAAGGTTAATTAATAGCTTGCAGCAGTGAACAATAACCTAAATAATCACATTAAAAGGTGATTTATAATTTAAAAAATCTAATTAGAAAGTGAATAATCCAAAAAATCTAATTATAAAGGGATTTATAATCCAAAAAATCTCATTCAAAAGTAATTTCTAATATAAAAAATTGTACTTTAAAAAATAAGGCTTTATTCATTTATAAATGTAAAATTAATCAATGCTCCCCTTTTGTGTATCAAATCTCCTCATATTGGGAAGTTTGATATGCTTCGCAAGTTGTTTATCATGTTTATTTTATGTGTAAAATATATACTCCGTAGAGTTTAAACATTTTTATGGTCAAAAATATAAAAAACCACTTGAGAGAATTAACAGAATCAATCTAACATTTTATTTTACCCATAATTAAATTATTTTGTAAAAAGTGTATCAACCCTCCCCTTCCTGGCGACTGGTATGGTGGTGACTATTACAAGATAGATTTAGTAGCATTGGTGAATGGATAATGTTAATCAAATGAGAATAGTACTAGTAAACAGATAAATTTATTGTACCTAGGGACAGCTTGTATCAAGGGACATTGTAATAACTACTAATAAAGATGCTGATATGGCAACACTGCTTATGGTAGTTCTTAAAACTACCACCAAGGCTTAGTTGGATCGTTCTAAAATGAAAAACATGTGTTATTAAAGTAATTTTTTTTTACTTTATTGTTTCCAGTGATAAAAAGTAAAAAAAAGTGTGATTTGTGATTGAAGTTACAGCAAAGGTAAGCAATTTTTTTATATAAAAATAATCATGTGAAAGAATATGGTTTTAGCAAGATGATAATAGATGAAAATCATTTTTAAGTTAGCCTGACCAAGAGTTTAAATTACTTTATTATTTCAGCACTAATGCTTGTACCTTGGAACATGTGTAAAAAATTTACCTTGGGACATCCCTAGGTACAAGCCATTTAGTGTCTTAACAATAAATTTAATTACATATTGTAAAAAATATACTAAGCAAGTTAATATTAACATTAATAGCTTAGATATTAATAATTATAGATCTAGCTTAATAATTATTATCAATTTTAGAATCATGTCATCACTAGGTTTAACTTAATAAACAAACTTTTTAGAACATGGTTAGCCAGATTGTAGGCCTACAGTAAAATTACACATTTACTATAAGCTCACTAGACATTTAATTGTTAAAGATTGTTGACATATTAATCTAGTTATTTTCATGTTAACTTTCAGGCATGCCAAGAAGTAAATGTGATGATAGCACCCTGCGGCTATATGAGGAACTACACTCTCTATCCAAGAACAAGTTGAACCTCAGAGGTGTTACCCCAAGGACTTGTTATCTGTGGCTGTGTATTGTAATGTCTTATGTCGTCAACATGTATTTGACAGGATAGAACTCGCCTTGTATCGAGTTAGACTGTAATGTAATTTGACAATTCTCGCTGTAATATCACATGGTGGCAGTGGTCGGATATTGTGCTGTATTTAAGTATAACTAAGGTGAAGTGAAGAGTTCCAACATATATAAAGAACCCAGTTCCATTATGTCAGCTCCTGTGTATCAAATACCGGCTCCAGACACTTTCGATTTCAAACCAACATTGGAGTGTAAATCATGGAAATATCGTTTGATGCGTTTCAGACGTGCTTCAGGTATGATGAAGGAGGAGGAAGAAAATCAGGTAAATTCTTTGATTTATTTGATGGGCCCTCAGGCTGAAACTATTTTATATTGTTCAAGATATCATCAGCCGATCAAAAGAAGTTTGATACAGTCCTTCAGAAGTTTGACAGCCATTTTATTCCCACCAAAAACATATCTTTGAACGAGCACGGTTCCATACTAGATTCCAACTTGAGGGCGAGTCAGTAAGTGATTATGTTACATACACCCGCCTCGGTGACGTAGTTGGCTAACGCGCTAGTTGTGTTGAGCTCGACCGCCGAGGATGGGGAGATCGAGGTTCAAATCTCGGTCGGGTGAACTGGGGGGGGATTTTCCTAAATGGTTTTCCCACTCTCCCTCCACGCAAATGCGGGTGCACTTAATCTATATTCAACCTTCCCAATTACTAATCCATTAGCGTAATTAGTACTTAAGCGTATAACCCGAAGGGGTAGTAAGATGCGGTGCTGAATTAATTAATTAATTGATTATGTTACAGATCTTCATACTGTTGCTCAAGATTGCAACTTTCCTGTCACTTTTTATGACGAAGCCATTAGAGATAGTCGTTGTTGGTATTATAGATAAAAATCTCTCGTTTAAACTACAATTAGATGCCAAATTCACTCTGAAAACAGCTGTTAGTTCTGCTATACAATCTGAACAAGTGAAAAAACAGCAGGAGACTTTAACAGGAGCTAGTCAAATTGCAGCTGACAAGGTTAAAGCTACAAATTAACCTAAAAAAAAGAGTGGACATTTTTTTGGTTATAGTAGGAACACTTTTTCTTACGAAGATAAAAGTCAAACTAGAAAATCATGTTTTTGGTGTGGGAGTATTACTGAACACCATAGAACCAAATGTCCTGCTAGGAGTGCTATCTGTCATCAGTGTCGATATAAAGGGCATTATGCAAAATGTTGTGGATTTAAATGAGTTGATGCTGTTGACACGGAGGACGAGTTAGAAGAAGATGGGGAATTTGTTGGTCTTGCCTCTACAAAAACTAATTATTTGCGTGATAAATGGTTGGTAAACACTAAATTCTGTAGGAAAGACCTTTCTGCTAAAATTGATAAAGGTGCAGATGTGAATATTATTGGAAAACGTACATACGAGGCATCTTTTCAATATATGGAGTTTTTGCCATCAAATAAAATCCTATCCGGTCCAGGGGGCGCTCAGCTCATAACTATTGGCAGGATTCAAGAGAAACTCCAATTAAAAAACAAAAATATTTTTTGAGACATTCTATGTAGTTCAAGGAGCAGATAGAATTCTTCCAAGCCATCATACTAGTGAGAAATTAGGCCTTATAAAGAGGATTTCTGTAGTAGGAAAAGCTAATTTTGTTCCAAAAACTGTGTTCCACAAGCTTTTTACAGGACTAGGAAAAATTAAAGAGCCATACCACATAAAACTTAGATAAGGGGCTGTACCAGATGCTATTAGTGTTCCCCGGCGTGTTCCTTTACCTTTAAAGAAGGTTCTTAAAAAAGAACTGGATAGGATGGTTCAGGATGAAGTCATAGAAAAAGTTGACAAGCCATCAGATTGGTGTGCTCCCGTGGTTATAGTTCCAAAAGCCAATGGATCCCCAAGGTTGTGAGTTAACCTGACTAAATTAAATCAACATGTAGAAAGATAACTTTTCCCTATGCTGGCAGTTGATTATTCCCTAGGTCAACTAGAAGGGGCTAAGGTATTCTCAAAACTAAATGCCAACTCAGGATTCTGGCAGGTTCCTCTCACAGAGTCTTCCAGAGCTCTAACCACATTCATCACACCATATGGAAGGTATCAGTTTCTTCGGTTACCTTTTGGGATATCCCCTTCTCCGGAGGTTTTCCATAAGAAGGTCAGTTCTCATTTATAAGGATTGGAGGGAGTTGTCTGCCATTTTGATGCTATTATAGTATATGGGTCAACTATTGAAGAACATGACTCACGGATTTATAAAGTTCTTTGTACAAGAAGCAGGTTGGACTCTAAATGAGGAAAAGTGTTCGTTTCAGCAAACTACAATAAACTTTCTTGGCCATATCGTATCTGTGAAGGGTGTTTCTCTGGATCCAAAAAAAGTTGATTCTATTCTCAAACTGAAACCTCCCACTAATGTAACTGAGCTAAAAGGATTTTTGGGTCTTGTAACATTTCTGGCCAAGTTCGTCCCAAATCTGTCTGCCTTATCGCAACCTCTTAATAAGCTTCTTCGCTCAAACGTCGACTGGTTATGGGATTGCCCACGGGCTCAAGCATTTGAAAACATAAAGATAGCCATTGCAAAGCCACCTAGTCTTGCTTTATATAAGTGCAATAATGACACTATTTTGTCAGCTGATGCATCATCATATGGCCTTGGTGCAGTTTTAATACAA
>CABFWO010003751.1:0-55519 GCA_902155825.1 Timema genevievae
AAAACCAATATAGAGTGAAAAATATGGAAACCAGTGAATGAAATGCGCTTGATGCACATTTGCAACTTTTATTCTGGAACTCGAAAAACACTTATTTCTATAAAGTTTGTGTTTTGCGTGGGTAGTAAGATTTTTTGTTTAGTGCTATAACTATTATTTACTTATATCTAATTTTAGTAAAATAAATGTCTAAAGCTTCCATAAATAAATGTTAACGCTAGAGTTTTTCATTTCTCCCTAAATTTTGACCCCTAATTTTCCTATATTTTTGCCTAATTTCGTATATTTCTACCTCAAAATGGAACTGGACGATATTTATTGATTGCTCTAAAACTTTGTACTTGGGTTTCCAATATATTCTTCCGAATTTTCCGCGCTAGCGGGAAAAAATAATCTTTAAATAAAAAAAGTCACTGAACTGTGAAAATTTACATCATTTTCGGCTAATTTCGCATATTTAGACCCCAAAGTGTAACCGGAAGATATTTATTGATTAATCTGAAATTTTATACACATGTTTCTGAAACATATCCACAAATTTTCCGCACTAGCGGGAAAATAATTTCGAAAAAAATGTTTTTACGCTCCGCCCTATTAAACAGAATCACAGCAGTATTCACGGTGGAAACGAATGTTTAAGCATTTAGGTATGCTAAAAATCAAGTTTCATTTCATTATAAATGTTATTTTCTCCCTTAATTTCAGAAAATTAAGGAACTTAACTACATAAACGCAAAACAACAACCAAAAACATTAATTAACCTAAAGAAACATATTTGATAACGAATTCAAAGCAGGTATTGTGAATCCACAATATGTTACCCACACAGATTGTGTTAAAACCATTTTAATGGCTGCAAAAAAAATAACTTGGCATAAAAAAATAAACGATAAATTATAGACCACGAACTTAAAATTCCAATTAGAAGGATGGGAATGCTGTGTTTTGATTTGCACAATGTGGCTATATCTTGCTGAATTTGGGACAGCTGCAGCCGAATATCTGGCTCTGCATTGAGCCGGGATATTTTGTTTTAGTAGCCAGATAGGCAAAGAATCCTGATCCACATAAGTTATTGCAAAGGGAAGAAGGATTATTTTCGTTCTATCTGACAAAACTTCAAATTCGTCGCGTAGCTGACATCAAAATTCTGATGATAATTTCTTAGTTGCAAAATTATCTTTTACCGCAGATTCTGATGTCAAATCATTGAAGCACTTATACTGCTCCGATACAAGGTTGGCTTTTACGACATTCAAATAAATAACATTGCACTGCTACTTGATTTGTTTCGACTCTCGACTGTATACTGACTGAACTTCAACTAACTGAAGATGTGAATAAACATGAGTTTTTAATATGCAATAGAAGCTTTCCAGAAAATGCTGGAAAGGTGTCGAATCTAACAATCGTATCTGAAAGTGCAGCGAAATTCTCACAGAGACGGTGTTAACTGGCACCTTCTAGTTTATCTGTCTAGTTTTGCCGCTTGCAGTCTGTAAATGATGTCTACCCATTACTTACCTATACACAGCTCGTGGACGCACAAATTCACAGTTTTGATATATTGTCACTTTTTATTTCTTTTTATTTCCAATCTATTCGCTGAGCACTTGGAGATGCTTTGTGGAGCACCAAGTGCTCTGTGGAGCACACTTTGGGAACCGCTGTTCTATAACTTTCTTCATATAAGAGTCCTAGGTAAATTTTAGATCCAGCTCTGTTTCCAGCCTGTGAGGTGGGTCTTTGTTTAATCTAAACCATATTTTTTCCAGCACACTATGGCCAGGCCTGTCTTAGCTTCATATGCATTATAATCTAACTTAAGACTAGGAGAGGCACAACATCCAGTCCCCTGAAGATAATTAATCACTGTGAAAGCGCAAACTTACTTTTCACCAATGAAACATTTTTCATCCGTGCCGGAAATCGGCCCCGGGGCTCTAAACTCATTAGAAAAACACGCTACTGAGCTAAGGTACCAGATTCCTAGATTAATGTATTATATAAATATGTAATTCTTTGGTTAGTAGAAAGCTGTATATCTTCTACCTGGTGTTAAACTATCCTACACTAAAAATACACGGTTAAATGATATATCTTCTTTTAAAAATGTGGTAAGCAGGGAGTGTACAAATATTTAGAAAATCTATATTCTTCTGTTGATAAATTAAAATTTTTAATCTGAAATTTTAATTGTATATACTATATGTATAGTATTATATTGATATGAATAATCAAAACTAAGAGTAAAATGAAATTAAGTTTGATAGTAAGAAATAAACAAGATGCGCCAAAAAATTATTTACTAAACATATAAAAAGTTAATAGTTTTAGTCATAGGTCCCTCTCTTAATACAACCCTTGAACGAGCCTGTATGCCCATAGCTATTCCCTCAAGCTATCATCCAAATCAATTTAGAATATTTTTTTTTTATGTTTCTTTTTGTTCTAAGCCACGGTTTAAGCAATAGTAAGGCTACCAAAAAATAAAAATAAAGTATTACGATATGGACACAGTAAGTTAGTGTTAACCTGTCAAGACAGGGACCTTAAACTCCTAATCTGAGCGTCTGGTATGCTATCGGTGAATGTCACCCTGCCATATCCCCAAGGAGGGACTTTTCTTCTAATAGTGACTGGGTCAATTGGGGGAATGGGGTGAAAATACAAAAAGGGGGAGGTTGAAAAGATAACGGCTGAAGCGGGTGGTTGTTAATCTCTGGCTTATTGCAGCCAATGTTAGCTCTAAAAGTCACTTCCGCACGTTATATTGCGGGCTATTTTAAAAGGAGCTAATATGTATACTATGTATATGGCTAGTATTTTTATTTTAAACATGGAAAACTAGAAAATTTAATATTACAATTAATTATTAAATTTGTTAAAAAGTATTTTAAAAAGCTGTTGAAGTTATGAATGTGAATATGCGAGATTCTAAAGAATATTTACTAATAATTCGTTTGATCAACATTTTTTAAGTTACATCTTAATCATACGAATTAAAATTTACTTATTTAAAACAGTAGCACCCACACAGTTTAGTTAACGTGTAAAAATACTCTGGGAGTTCAAAGAGGAAGTAGGGCATAGGACGCATTGATGGTCAAAACACACTGACAAAACAAATGGACCTGTCATATGACAGAACACCTAATAATTAGCTAACATTAATAGCAAATTCATGTTCTAGATGCTTATGCAATTACTAAAATTGTCCTAGTAAGATAATCCATGTGCGTGCAATCTACTATTTGTGTGAAGATTTATCTCTATATTACATAATGGTAAGTTTATGTGCCCTCGTATGTTCGTTAGTAACTAGAAAACCACTCAATCAATTAGGATGCGTTATTCTGTGTATTGTGTATAAGTTTACAAGGAGGATCTTAGAATATTGCTCAAACAACAAATACTATCAATACTCTCAATATAGTTATTCTAGAATTCTCTCTTAAATTACATGTAATCTTCTAATGAATGTTGAATTAAATAGTTTTCAGTCTAACTTGATCCCTAAATAAAGTTTAAGTTCAAAGAGTTATTACATAATTCATTTAAATATTAAATACAAATATAGATTATATTTTAATATGCTGATTTACTTCATTTATAATTTAAAGAAGAGTTTCTCTAAGTTTGTGTGTTCGCGTATAGCTAAAAAATTACATTATATATTTGGATGTGGGCCTTTTAAAAATATGTAGAATTATTACGATATTTTATTAAATCCATTTTTAGAGGGTTAAAAAGTGACGTTAAAATAAATACAATTGACTTTTTTTTAACATAGAGATAAAGTATCTGTGCATGTTCATTTATATCTAGAGAACTAATACAGCTGTTTCTTTGGGGGTTTTCTTACAACATTTTTTAAGGATTATAAGATATTTAAAGGGATGAATGGTGAGCTAAGCCCATACAATCGATAGTTATTCCAATATTAGATCCTATACCACTAGATCAAAGATTATTATTTGTAAATACAGTATAATTTAAAAATTAAAGAATATATTTAATATATTACTCAATCCCCAATTAAAAACTTCACCTTAATTTCCAAGGAGATGTTTTAATTTAAATCAAAAAAGAAGTTAGAGGGGATTCTTTGGTTTTTTCGAGAAACATTCTAATATAAGCATACTATTCTTAGAATAATAGGTTTATTTTGGTAGCATTGAGATCTTATTTCGTTGTTATTAGATTTAAAAAAAATATTTACAAGTTACATTTTAGGATTCTTTTTTATTTGTGGTTTTTTTTCTTGTTATAAACATGGCAAAACCAAATTTAAATTTTTAATGACACGCATCGGCTGTGGAAAAACGTGTGCATGCGTAAAATGAAACCATTAATGAGTGAGAGGAACGCCTTTCTTTCATCAGAGAGCGAAATTCATCCCAGACCTTCAATGAAACACCTCAAATAATATAAGAGCGCCTGTACCAACCAAAACCACACGGTGCATTGGAAATGCCTCACAAGGCATAGGAAATGCCTCGGGTAATATAGGTTCGTTTATCTTAACTATGAGCCCATGTTGGCTCTTGAGAATCCTCTGAAACACTTCAAAAAATGTAAGCTCGTAATAATCTTTACTTAAAGAAACATTCTTAGCATGCGGCCTTGATTTGGATCAACCAGGAACAGTCCGAATTAGCTTATAGCTCTAATATAAACCATGTTTACGACACATAGGTAATTATAAGAACAGTGACAAAAGAAGTTAATTGTATTTATGCGATAAAGTGGAAAAATGTGTCTTTTTGTATTTGTCACTTTAATATCAAGTTACGTTAATTTAAATTGTAGCTTCTCCAGAATTACTGAATTCACTTCTTTCAGGTCAACACGCCATATCGATTCAGTTTTTTGGAGCTTTCAAAGCCTACAATAGTTCGTTTTAATTTACATCGTTTGGTGCTAAGCTAAAAACTGAGGGCGGATTTATGCCTTAAGTTTAATATACAAGAGAAATTTTATGACTTGGCTAGAAGTTAGATAATCATCACCTCTAAGAGAAAAATGTTTGTAAGAATATATGTAACCATGGATATGCAAACAAAATCTTCCGTAAGTTGTGAAAGAGTCACAACTATCAACTTTTATTTAGTGTTGTAGTTGCTGAACAAGTTGGATGAACCTAATTGCCACACAATGTCATTCAAGACTGCATTGTTCTAAAGTAGACTTTAAGATTAGGAAGAGGATATCACTTAGATAAAAAGTCATTGAAACTACACATGGGGCACCAACCCGTTAATGAGATCACTATTTACATTTGTCCAAAATCTTTACCGAAGCTGTAATATGTTGTAACGTACGATGTCTTTAAATATATTTCTATATGTTGTATTGCTGAATACGGTCATTTTATTGACATTCCACATGTAGATATGGTTACTGATCAGCAAGTTACTCGAAAAGTGGCTCTACCATGAACTTCTAAGTTTACCACATGATCAAAAGAAGGGATAATTTTGTTATTTTGGATCTATTAGGTAATTTACACTACTCAATAAAGTATAACCTTTTCTAAGTATCTGACAAGTGAGTAAGCTATTATTTATCATTATAAAGTGCAGAATTCAATGGAAAAGAAAGAATTAATTTTCTAGCACATCATGTTCACTAAACATACCAACATTCACATTATTTAATTTCATAAAACTATATTAAAAAAGGGCCACTGTCCTTTAAAGTCAATCCAATTAGTTTATGAAAAATTGTGTATTCAAACAACAAAAACACGCAAGAAATTGAATTATAGAAATTTTATAACATTGAGTTAGAGTTAATTTAAGAGTTCAAAGTGCATTAATTTTTAACTTATACTTATACTTATACTTATACTTATACTTTGTATAAGTTAAGGTTATCTAGACCTTAACTTATACTTTGTATAAGTTAAGGTTATCTAGACCTCCTTTTGTTCGGTTCTCAACGGTCTCGCTAAGCCCGCAAAAATCTCCCATCATTGGAGGATCCCGACTTCCTTGGTGGCGGTGTCTCATAGTTAATTAAATGTTCTAATGAAGAGAAACGTTCATATTGTTCGTTAACATTAGTACATACGAGGCAGGTTGTAGAATGTTATACTTTGACACAGATGCAAGATCACCTGCCCTTTTCCATCTAACAGTTCTCCTTGAAAATGACCAACGTGTGTACTGTATTGACACTAATGCACAATAACCAGCCTATGCTTAACCATTCCATGGAAAAACCTATCCAAATTTTTATAACTTTTTTGATAAGATGAATTTGCTTGTACTCTGACTCACAATGAAGTTCTATCATATTGTATGTCACATATGACCGAATACTATAGCCTAAAGCAAGAGGAGGGCGTAAAGGGAACCCCTTGTGTGTAGAAGAGTGAAGATTTTGTGCGTGCTTACACTTATCCCCTCAACCACTCTGAATCTGATTACTATCTTCACATATTACTACATGGCATAAGAGGGCCTACCTCTTTAGACACTTTGAAAACAGTTTACGATGTAACACATTTTAGTTAAAAATCCACGTGTAAGGAATTGGGTCTATTGGAAGATGACTTGCACTGGAAATACTTCCTGACAGTGGCTGTCGTGTCAGATTCACAATCATTGCTTCAAAATTATTTGCAGTTAGATCATTTTGTTGCCACATTCAAGATTCACTTTATTTATGGACAGGGCAGTATTTAACATTAGTTCAACTAGGCCCAGGCCAGCATAATTCAGGGAATGACATGATATGACGGCAATTTTTTAAATTGTATTTCATATTTTAATATTTCATTTACCATAGCTCGTTTTCCCACAACACGATTTCCAAAAGGGCTGCTCATATGCTTCCACCTAGCAATACCTGCCAAGTGGCAGTACCAGCTTACAAACTGTGTATTTATGTTCACAGCACACTGACATGTCACACTCTCCGAATGAATTACCTTGACCTGAGTCCACCATGAGCCTGCCACTTGTCAGCTGGTTCATGATGACTCCAGGGTGGCATGCAAAAACGTTAGTGAATGCTCAGTGGAGAGCTAGTCTGGTCCCAAGCACACTATCGGCCCACCTTTTAACCTATAATGGCACAAGCAAACCCATACTAGTGTCAATTTAGCATCTACTTAGTGAAGTTCTTGCATATGGCCCTAAGACTCACACTCACTTTAAGTGTTCTCTTTTGATTGTTTGCCCTAGTGAAAAATGCTGCTATTAGTTTATGTTGTGTTAATGATCGCACGTGGGATGAAGCATACTCCTTGCTCTGCTGAAGGCCAGTTTTAAATAGTGTATTTATTTTTGATTGATTCGCATGTATAAAATACTCTTGTTCTATTTATATTATGTGTAAGGTTGTTAATATGTCCTTGTGTAAGTGTTCGTAATGCTATTACCTATAACATATTTATGCGTCCTTGTCCATCTGGTGTTGAGGCAACGTGTTGAATTTTGTGGGTGCTGCTGATTAGTATATAAGTATGTACTTAAGAAATGAGTAGCCAAAGGGGAAGACATAGTGGTGCTCAATAAAAGATATAGGGTCTTTGATAAGATCCCTAAGATTTTTTTGCAGCTAAGAGTAACATCCGAAAGGGCGTTCATGAAATTAACTGTGGATTTGGAGCAAGTGCTGACTGTGAAAGTGGAGCCACAGTGAAAGAGATTGAGTGATATTGATACCAACAGTATCAATGCTATTGTGCATCATCCTTCACCTTCCTCTGGTAGTACTGACTAAGTAGTTCCTTCATTCATATAAGTAATGCTTCAAGAGCAGACATCTTCAACATCAATTGGTGTTAATTTATGTAACCATGACAATAAAATACCTCTAATTATATATTCTAATGAAGACGTAAAATGTAGGATTACAATAGGGGTAGGACCATAAAATTCAGCTGAAAATCACTAGGTGCATATTTTCTCAACTTGTAAGGACCCAGGTCTTTGTTGGGAATCTAATAATGAATTTCGAGATTATGTGGCAGTTCAAGGTGTTGAATAAAACTTGGAAACAGACTTCAGTATTTTAAAGCGCAAGTATCCAGATTAATAAAGGAATTTCACAAGGCATTTCAACAATAGGCGAGGGCAGGTTATCAGACATGGTACTGCTGAACAACGAAGGAAAGATGCTGAAGAAATTGTGTTTCTACGACATTATCAATGCCTTTGCCCAACCAAAGGCAAGAAGAAAGGCATTCACAAAATAGGAAGTGACAACGAAGTGAGAGTGAAGAAGTGAATTAAATGCATAAACATTAATATTTATAAGAAGTTAATTGAATGAGTACAGATCATTGTAACTTGGTGTATATTGTTTAGTAGAATACATTTTGCTATGCATAACATATTAAATATTTAAAAATATTTTTATTTCGTAGTTTTTTTACCAAATTCTGTAGGCCCTACCTGTTAACCTGTAATTTCTTAGGCTCATTTTTTTCATATTAAAATTTATATTGCTGGAGTGATAGGAGACATTATTGTGCAGGGTTATTTGGTATATACATGTATAATTAATTCCATTTTAAAACCAAAATTATAATAAAACACATAAAATGATACAAAGAAGATCAAAGGAAAAGTGGAAGAATGGAGAGTGGGAGGGCCGGCATTTCATCGTGGGCTTACAGGAGTCAAGGTAGTAAATCTGGCCCTTTTTATGGATAAGGCATAGAAATAATTTAGCACAAGCTAGTTTACGCCATGTACAAACGACGTATCCAGAAGCAGTTGATAATGATCATGAATATTTTATTCGAATAAAAATATCTTTCAGTCTATATCAGACAAGACCATTACATGTTTTTGCCTCTTACTGTAGAAATTCAAAGAATAACTATATCGCAAGAACTAGATTATTATTGTATTGTTACTTTTTTAGGCATGAATATTATGGTCAGAAACAACATAAAACTAAACAATGATGACAATATCTAGGATCTTCTAAAACTAAGTTGGTTACAGGATCTAGGATTAACATAGCAGAATAATGTTCACCAAGTCTTTGGCGAGTGAGTATTTGTTCAATGTTCTGTCTTATTTCAACACTTACCCCCAGATAAGCATTCAGAGTCTATATAATTTGATAGGGAATACGGGGAAGAATGGAGAAAATGGAGAACTGTTATCACCCTTTAACAGATGAGAGCATTGCTTAGCTGCCGACCAAGAATTAATATACCATAATGTTTTATCTAATTCCAAAGAAGTTTCTGGCAAGATTTATGTTTGATATGCTCCATGGAAAGCCGGAAATACATTTGTGACCAATCTACTTCAGGATTAACTATGATAACAAAAATAAATGAAACTGTTGGTGGCAGTGGATGGAATAGCTGGAACTCTTATTCAAGCTGGCAAAACAACTTATGCGGCTTTCAAATTGCACTTTAGCTATGCATTCAGTGAGACTCACATCTCCAAACGTTTCAAAATAAAGTGATACGTCGATATTGTTTGAAGAGAGTTCAATGATTGCTTGGGATGAGAGCTCAATGTTTCATAAAATGTATATTGAAGAATTTGATAAAACGATAAAAGCTTTTAGATCAAATGACCGAGTGGTATGAGCTATAACTGTATTATTTTCTTATGAATGTATACAGACATAGCCAGATTTTATTCTAGGCATTTAAGATATTGAGGGAAATGCATTATGTAAGCGATAACCCATTTATAAACACGTAGAAATACAATCTCTAGATAAGAATACCTGTGCTTTATTGTATGCAGACAACAACACAGGTGCCATCACAAACACAGTATTTCCTACTAGGGTAGGGGGGTAAAATACCTCTTAAAAATTTGGATTTTTTCAGCGTTGTATAAACCATTTAAATGATGATTGGTCAGGTTTATCCAAGTGTAAATAACATTGAAAGCAAATGTTTATCTTGGTTCTTGGAAAGGGCTCTTCTGACACCCAAAAATAACTCAACTTCTGCTATTAATGATTTGGTATTAAAAAAAATTTGGAAGCTAAACACACATATAATTATATGGACTCGTTCATCGATACAAACTAAATTGCTAACTACCCGAATTAGTTTTTAAATTATTATAATACACAGTTTATACCCAGTCACGTCCTAAGATTAAAGGTTGGGCTCACTATAATTCTGCTTAGGAATTAAGTTCCACCAAAATTGTGGGACGGAACCAGACTGCAAGTGGAGTAATTATAGTATCACATAATAGACGTGGTAATTTTTTCAGGGTGTGCTACGGGGGAGACAGATTTCATCCCGAGAATTCTAATGATCTCATATGATTGCCCAATTCGATTTAAAAATATATTTTCTAGTCAAATTATATTTCGTAGTTACTATCGATAAATGATAAGGTCAAACTCTTAAATCAGCATATGTGGACTCATTCAAGACCAGAATTACGACGCTTTCTCTTGAGCTACTAAAAAGCGAATATGCCTATTCCGGCATCAGAAGCTAAAACATCAAGTTTCGTTTGCAAAGAGGCACTAAATTAAATTTGATCTTTATTTGATTTTTCAAATTAATTAAGTCCTATTTAAATCTTATATATTTATCTTTTTTAATACAAAAGAGTGAGCGTACGAAAAAATTAAAGATACTTTAAACTTAGTATACGTGTTCAAAATATTTGTATACAATGTTTCGCCAACCGAATTGAAGCTTGAAGAACGTGGTACTTCAGGTAGTACAATATAAACACCATTACATATTGAAATAAATTATTATGATATTAAATCAACTTTAACTTTAATTTCAACTTAAGTTATTTTTACTATGCGTATACTTTAAAAAAATACTTCAGGGAACCAAACATTTTTTCGTACTTCCAGGATATGGGTGAATAATTTTAGAGGGGATCAATTTACTGACTTAAAAATAATCACTAATTTGCATGTCACGTCTTCATTAAAACATATATAATTTTTTTATTTCAAATGAATTATCAATTTTTAGTGCTATACAATTATACATTTAACATGCAATATTGATCATGAATATTTTTCATATTTTACTACAACAATATTATCAATTTATTTATTATACAAGGTAAAATGTACATTTTATTTACTTAAACGTGATTGCCAAGGATATTTTATAAGATACGTCTTACATCCACACTAAGAAACCAGCAGTATTCTCTCATCATGGAGGTATCCCAGTATTGTTGACAATGATTTTACATCGTTTATATGTCCGGATGAAAGGGTTCCCCTAGCTCATCACTCACACCTCCTAAAATATCAGGAAAAAATAGTGAATGTATAAAATTAATTTTCAAAATCATCCGGAATTACACACATTTATAATATTGTAGTAAAGTTTAAATCAGAGAATTGTCTTATTTCCTGTTTCCAAGTAATCCATGAGTAGCTGCTTTAAATGAAAGCCAAGGTGACAGTCCAGTATTCTGTAGACTCGTAACATATACCTCATCTTCAAGAAGCTTCCCTGTTTGGGGTCTTGATGAAATCTACTTATTTTCAGCTTAGTATTTGTTATATTGAGAAAAATATCTGCAAGATAGATGAATCCATTGACTCTTACGAACATAGAAAACCACTATATTTGGTGAAATCTCCCTGAATACCTGTTAGTATTTTAAGAAAGGTAAAATCACAATAGATATATCAAGAGTATCTATTCTTCATAATTTACTGCACTCAGAGTCTTCAACACACTTTCATGCGTTTCTTTCAAGACAGTGGCATGAATTAGAAGAACATACAGATATTTATTTCCACTATAAATGAGACATGCTTACAAATTTAATTTCAGTTTATCAATAAATAAAAACCAATCGTTATGATTGTGTTAAATGGCCGTGATTATTTCATAATACCATTTTAATCTCCCCCATAATTTCCTCCACAGTAAAATACTTGGAATACACTCTATGGGGTGGTCAATACCATGTTATTTTAGTTCCTGCTTCAAGTAATTTATATTGCTGTAATCGGGCACCAAGAAGATTAGCTTTCTCTTTAGTTAACATTAGGATAGGAACTATCGCATTCAAATTTTTTCCTTTAATTAAATCTATTGTATCATCAGTTCTTGTCTGTAGTCTAAATCCTTGTCAGTAGATGGTTCAGTAAAGTTTTCAGTACATTCACCTGTAATTTTTTTTTCAATGATTCCTTCATCCCATGCTTTTGGAATAATTGTTACCGACATGTCTTCACTATGTGGAGCAATCCTTATTACATATATGATGTTCGGATATTTGAATTTCTGCTTGCTTTTTTTTTACATAAATGATATTATTATCATACATAAATAGCAATCATCAAAGTTGCTAGGTGGTCCTCATCACACCATAAATACAGCCGTTTTGAGTTATCAAGTTAGGCACATCCTTATATTCGTTGTACAGGTAATACAACACATAATTAGTACCTAGTTTTGGTCCTATTTTACAAATATGCAACCAATATATAAAAGTATGTACGTTTATTCAGACTCAAGATTTATTTTATTAATCCATCATTCCATTAATAACACATAAATTAGGTAATCTGGCCATTTAAAGGTAACTATTTATATTCTAAGAGTTTTCGATCACACAGTTAACAGAATTAATCAGGGCGATTATGATTTCTCCTTTACTTCAGCATTATAACAATACAACGGTAGGCAAAATACAGTTTATAAAATAAGTCTTGAAATAAACATAGATTAACTGATTATTGATCATTTGACAGGGATAATAAGCTTCAATACTTAGGAAAAATATTAGTAAACAATAAAAATATAAAACATATAATATTGGAAATAAGGAAAAGATTTATTTTGCATGATAATAGAATTAATATATATATGTATATTATATAACTTATGTTTACAAGATTTATATAATATATATATGAAGGTATTTTTTATAAAAATATAGTATTGGGGACCTGATGGTTTAGGTGTAAGGTGTCAGACTTCTGTGCTGTGGGTCCGGGGCTCAATCCTCTGTCTCGGCACAGATTTATCTGATTGACAAACCCTTCCTTAACTTCACAACTTGTGAATGTGTGGAATTCCAGGTATACACCGAGGTTCGGATCCCACGTTAAACTGTAGGTACTCCATTTCATCTCATAATCACCCTACATTACATATTATCTTAAGTGCGTAAAACTCGAACCTGAATTTAGTTATTTATCTATAATAATTACTATAATTACTATGAGTAAATATGAATAATAAAGTTGTAATAATTTTTTGTCTGATATTGATCATTGATAAGTTAGTTACTTTATGAATTAAACAATAAATGTATATGCTTCATATTACATGTTTGTTCAGGTAGTGGTTAAATACTTTTTAAACTGTATAAATAAAAATAAATGTAAAGTTTCTAATAATTAATGTAACCTTTTGAAATCAACTTTTGAAAAAAATTAAATCTGAGCTTAGTTCAATATTTATCTGAAATTAAATCAATCTGCTACATCGACTAATGGCTCGTTTGAAAGTATTTAACTTTTGAAAGTTCTCCATGTGTACAAAATGCCCTGTTCTTGCTAGTGATTGATTTTTTTGTGTGATTTACATTTGGAGCCGACATAAAAAAACACATATTGGTTCATGTACTTTTACCGCAGATGTAGTGAATTGGGAACATTCCAACCCTAAATAATTAAACCCTGTAATTTGCGTCCAATTTAGGTATAGTATGACATAGGGACGTTGAATTTAGACTTTTTATGTGAGTTTTCTCTATCTTTTATGTTTTATGAGAATTTGTGATTCAATCCTTCGAATTTAACTAGAATAATAGATTTGGATAGATATTCAGGAATATCAATAATATTTTAAGTGACTCACTATGTTAACGTCTAGCGTTTAACGTTTAGTCAACTTTAACTTTCGGAAATAAAGGAAGATATTATCAGTTATTATTATTTATTTATTGAATGATTTACTTTATCAAGTCCCCTCGTGTAGAGAGAGTATTGCGATTATTGTTGTAATCGAATACTATTTTTTGATTGATATTGATGTTTCACAAATCACTGAAAGCGAAAAAGTTATTTCTTGGTATTTCAGCTGTATATGTGTCTGTTTTTATAACTGCCTGTGTGTCTAACTGTATGTATGTCTAACTGCCTGTATGTCTAACTGCTTCTATGTCTAACTGCTTGTGTGTATAACTGCCTGTATGTCTAACTGCCTCTATGTCTAACTGCCTGTATGTCTAACTGCCTGTGTGTCTAACTGCCTGTGTGTCTAACTGCATGCATGTCTAACTGCCTGTATGTCTAACTGCCTGTATGTCTAACTGACTGTATGTCTAACTGCCTGTGTGTCTAACTGCCTGTGTGTCTAACTGCCTGTATGTCTAACAGCCTGTATGTCTGTCTATGGTATAGAGCTTATATAATTTTACCAATCTGGGTAGAAATTGGTATTTAGTGTTTTCATAATGTTCACTGGTGGATATTTTCTAATTATATTTCGTACCCAAACTTAAAATTAAGGGTAGTTAACCGAAGGGCAAACAGAGAAATTTTTTTAAAAAAATCCTAAAATATGCATTAAATTTTTTTATTAAAATTCGTATCTAATCACCGTTTAAAATTTAAAAAACCTTGAAGCATTTAATCTACCATTAAAATGACTTTAATGGTACTTTACATAGTGGGTATTTATACTCTAGATCATATTTCCACAACTATTTGAAATATGAAATAACTTTTAAATCTAATCTTGTAGTCTGATTTAAAATTTATAAATATTTTCGGAAATGGGTTTTATAAAACCAATAGTTCCTGAGCTATCAGAAAGTATAATTTTTAAATTAAGGTGTCCAAATTTGGGAGCTGATTTTAATGCTCTTTGATGAACAGAAATGTTAATTTATACTCAACATATTTCTGTAAATTTTATGTTAATTAATTTATGCTCTTGGGTGAAATGTGTTTTCTTAACAAGAATGTTTCTGCAAAAATGACTATTATATTGTTTCGCAAATTTTACGAGTTTTTGGTAAAGTCTCCATTTTATGACAAAATAGAGAGAAAGTCTATGTGGACACGGTACCATTTATTTAATAATATTTTCCACCCATTTTTGGTTCATGCACATTTTACTGTGAATGTTGTGTTCAATAAACAAAATATTTTAGAATTTTACTAGATTATGATGTGTTTATTTATTAATTAATTTACCACGGAAACACTTTATTTCTTGTTTAATAATCAAATTTAAATCTCAATGAAATAGTAACAGTATTATATGTTATTTTACAATTTCTAAATTTATCAGGATTCACCCGAATATCTAGTACATTATTTGATTGAAATAAATACATCTCCATTAAATTTATTCAACGGTCCAATTGCTATCAAATTTAGGGCTCAGATAAAATTGCGGGGAAATATGATATCACTTTGACATGAATAAAACTACAAAACCAACTATCTTAAACAATCTATAGTATCAACACACATACTGTTGATAATGATTATTGGTTGTCACCACTTCAGGTTAAATGCATGCATTAAATTAAGCTATTGGAATAGTAAACGGGAAAAGTTGAACTTTAGAGAGAGTGTACGTTGATTTGCGTGAAGAAAGAGAGAGTGTACGTTGATTTGCGTGAAGAAAGAGAGAGTGTACGTTGATTTGCGATGAAGAAAGAGAGAGTGGGAATACCACAAGAAAAACATTATCTCATTAGACCTTACCCGTATTTGAAGCCCGAACTCACGTAACCAGTACACCGGACTACACGAAAATAACACGTTACGTCATGAGATGATGCGTGTTTGAAAATTATGAATGCCAACACACTGAGAGCTTTCTAAACATATTGAATGTCCCTGATAGTAAATGTATTTTTCTCTTAATTTGCATTTGTATATTCCCAAAATTAACTAAAGAGTAAAAAGAGGGTTAATTTTTATTAAAATACTCATTGATTTCTTTTTAGATAATAATCACATTAATATATAAAAAAAATTATCTTGTAGAGTAATAAACAATATTTTTTATTATAATAAATATATTAATTACAAAATGTGACTAAAAGTAATTGAAATAATAGTACCATTGTTAGGTAATAATGTTGTTAAACCCGTTTATATTGTAGCAGTACTTGTGTATCAATTCATAAAACAGGTTTAAGATTAAATCAAACTAACTCAACAGACGATGGAGGAGAAATAAGGACTAAATATTTTTGATAACAAAGTATTATTAATTTTATTGCTAAATAATATACATTATTTTCAATATTAATTTTATTTGACATCCACTCGATCTCAGATTAGATTAAATCCTGCTTAGTTTGTGAGATAGCCGTCAAGATGGAACAATTTTTGCTTGTTTTATTTAATCTTATATTCTACCAGTTTGGGATTTAGGCAAACATTAATTAGGCTAAGGAATAGAGATGAAGAAGGTGGATTTTAGTGGAGATGTACTGTAAATTCAATTGTGTAAAAGGATAGTAATAATTATACATTTTGGAAAACATACTCTCAGTAAAACTAATCAAGATTCGAAGCTCGATCTCCTCCTCCCTAACATCCAGTCATACACTAAGGTGACGCGTCAGACAATGCGGCCACCGATGTTTGACTAACGGTTGTTTGTAAATGATTAAATACTAATCGAGAGTCGGAAGGTTATTAATATCAAATAGTATTAAATTTGGTGCCACCTGGCTGCTTATGAGTATATACAGGTAATACGGAGAGTACCACAATACTCCACAATTGGAATACCAAAATTTGAGTGACAGAGAATCCGTTATATAGCAACAGAACTGCCTCGGAATTGGACTACATCATGAGATCCAAGGGAAGAAAAGGGTAGAGTTGCAGAATTACTCCAATTTCTCACTAGCGCTGTCAGAAGATGTGGCGAGCAGAGACAATTATCTTTCTATTCTTCGATGTGTGCCTTTCGATTAAGACGTGAAAATGCTTGCGGTGCCGATATGGTCCGGTGGGGAAATGTTCCTCGACACTAATTGTAGATGTTATATTATATAAATGACACGCTACACTTGAGGGTCACAAAATGTGTTTTTTTATTGGAACAAGGAAATTTACTAAAATACGAAAAATGATATAAAAATAGTATTTATAATTAAATATTCTATTGAGGAACAGTTTCACATTTTCATTGGAGTAAATATTTAATATACTATGCTCTTTAATTTAAATGCACTCCCCATATTGAAAAAGATTACTAAAAATAATTCCATTTCTAAATCAATGTCCAATAAATGCTAATAGGACACATTACATGACTAGAAATGATGTCGTTGATTTTTAAATAGATATTATGCTAATACACTAATAATAAGATTCAATAAATAACGAAATTCTAAGTCTGAGCCGGTATTTCTTCTCTCATCCATTTGAGCAGACCTGTAAATATAGTATGTTTAAGTTTTCATGGTAATAAGATTTAGGACCCGAGTACAATCATAAAACTATATTCTTTTCCCACATAAGAGGCTATCATTTTTCATGGCTTTAAAATATAAGAATAACTGTATTGAATGCAGTCATGCTACCATCAAGCATATTGCAAGGGAACAGAACAAAGGGGAATTCAAACTTCATTTCCTCCTTGATAAAACACACACACACACACACACACACACATACATACACATATTCCATGCTCAAGTAGAAAATAAAAATGTACATGGCTTGAACCAATCCCTGACATTTCAGAAGGTGTGTAAAGAAGAAACGTGGGTGGACGAGTGGGTTTGAGAGCGTAGAAAAGAAAGGAAGGAAAGAGATTGAGGAAACCGAAGGCTAGTGGACTTTTAGAAAACTAAGCTGTACTTTCTTTAGTGATTTAAACGGACAAACGGGCAGAACGGAATTTAATGCAAGGGAAGCTGTAGGGAAAAAAATCGACTACAAACAAACCCAATACAATTCTTTTGCTTTGATAGAAGCGTAGAAAAAAAACCATTCAAAAGTTAAAATTAATTTTGTGGTTTGCCAACTCTTATGGTCCACAGCCTCACTGAAGAAGCCATTTCTTTACTTTCCAAATCACGGATTAAGCCGGATTGCATTTGTTTAGTGTTTAATTTGATTCCTTCAGTATCATCATATTTTCCTTCGCTGTGTGATTTTGGTGAATCTTAATATATATTCATATTTTCACTTATTACATTAAGGGTCACACCTGGTAAAAGAGAAATTGCCGTGCAGATGTCCAGCTATAACACAGTATTTAATCAGCTATCCATTATTTTTCAAAGCTTGATTCACGTCAAACTAAAGACGATAGATTACAAAAGGGCTATTTTTCTAAAGCATAAATATATTTTGATTTTTATTAATAGGAGAAAAATTGTGAAAATGTAAAAATAGCTCCTTTCATCGACTTTTTAAGTATATTTGAGGCGATAGGAGACGAGGCTTGATGTATAAAGCACTCTAGATTTGGAATTGCTCTTACTAAAATAGTGATTTTTTGATAAGCTCACAAAAGAGAGTTTTAGGATATTTAAGAACTATCATCGAGCTTTCCTCTTTTCCTTGTGATAAGAAGTTTCGTGATATTCTTTCCCCTATTTACTATTGACACTAAACAATGGTTGTGGGGGAATGGTTAAAGAGAGTAAAAGCTTAGACAGAATAAACCAAAAGTTTCATAAGATGACACAGTCCATCGTAGTTTAAATCAAGTGCCTGAAAGCGATGAATAATTTCGCGTGGACTGAGGTGGTTGCCTTAAGGGCATTGCCTATATTAATGTATTATTGTATGCTAACAATAGGGTGATACTTGCGAGGATTGTAGTTATTACGATTTAAAACCACTTAAAAAATATTAATTATTTCCAAATTTCCCGAGCATTAAAACATTATTTCATTTGTTTAAAAATGTCTAAATTTATCTTTCTTACCAGAAGCTTTGTTCATACAACAGCGAAATTTAGCGTGAATCGTCACTTAAATAATAAGTATTTATTTTGAATTTAAGATCTAAAATTGAAGTAATCTATAAAATTAATTATTTTGTATATTTAAAATTATGTTCTTTAACTAATGAAACATTTCTGGAGGTCTTCAACAGTTCTTAGCACTCCTGCAGGTGGCCCCCTTAATATTTCTAATTTGTTTAGTGTAATCATAATATAATCAATTTAGTTTGACATCTTCATATATTTCTGATAAATACAAAATAAGAGCTAACCCATAATTGCAATATATTCACTCTCTAACATAAAAACGGCATTGTATTGAACCACATACCTTTTACATACACATATACCAAATTCAAGGTGGTATAGAAGGGGACGCGAAAAAAAGGCAATTTTTTGCGTATTTTTATTGCAAAACATCTTTTTGGTTAAAATAAATGAAATATTGCTCCAGTACAAAGAAGGAGTTTAATTTTCTTCACATGTTGATATCAACACTTTTTGAACATATGTCATGAGTATTGTGGGATTATCTAACAATTTTTTTAAATGAAGAGAAAATGTTGTCATTAAATTTCAGAACACCCTTGACAGATATTAAAGATATATTGAGGTCACCGCGTAGAGAAAATTAAATTCAATATTTGTACCGGAGAAATATTTTATTTACTTTGACCAAAAATAATATTTCTCCATAAAAACTTCAAAACCACTGACTTTTTCTCGGATTCCCTTCCATACCACCTTAATGAAAACACGATATATAAGCTGATTTAAACACACTAACGTAGACACGGACTGTACAATATATTCCTTTATCATTGTATACAAACAACTAGTAATAAATGAAGATGCCCAAATAATTAACACACAAATAGATCGTTAGCTCTACTTAATATGGTAAAACCTAATTTTATCCATCCTAGAGTTTAGTAGAATCTTGAATGAAGGTTGGATTTAAAAATTAAAAATATATTTCTAAATATATCACGGAGACATGAAAAGTGCCCTCCCTATTTCCAAGTTATAAGAAAATTTCTCAATTTTAAAGTATAAGTGAGAAAGCCTGTGTGGTGCACCATACTATCTATTTTGGTTGGTTTTTTAAAAATAATATTTTATGCCAGTTATGTCAATATTGATCTAGAATTTAAACTATAAACTTTAGCTACAGATGTGTTTTAGAATTTGTATCAATGAGTTATTCAGCTATCTGTAGTATAGACATACATAGCTATGGTGAATATATAAAAAAAACACATATACCTATATAACATATAAATAAAACACTATTTGCATGCTTAGGCCAAACAGGTAGTTTTGTGTTATATTGGTTGAACGCGAACTGGGTATATATGTTGTACTCTACCTAGGCAATGTGAACGTTTGACCATTGCTGCACTGTCCTTTAGAGCTCCCAGTAGCGTTAATTGGTGAAATATTAGCTCAGGTAGCCCAAACTGTTGCCAATGTATAATTCCATTGTGACATTGTATGGGGAATTGTAGACTGGACACAGCATTGTAGATTGATATCCCTGGAGTGGATGAATATTCTATGATTATCTGATTATTTGTCCTAGAACTGAGTCAATAAAAAAAAAACCAATTGCTTATAAATAAATAAAGAGTTGTCCTTTGGGACGAGGACATTGGAATTCTGTGTACTGAAATTGAATATGTAATTAGCTAAATGTGTTATCGTTAGTTTAGACAGTTCTATGGAAGCTGTGAAGTAAAAAATAGTAATTAACTGATATAGGGATTGGAAAAAGTGTCAGAGTTTATTCACAAAGAGACTTTATGTTACACATTATGTTTACTGTGTCTAAATTATGTATTAAAATTTTAAGAATGTTTTTATATTGTTAATCAGAAATTAATTTCATATCTGTACTGTTAGATTACAATAATATAGATTAAAATTTATAAAAGAAAAATTTGTGTTAATCGGTTATTAATATATTTAAACGAGTAAATTTCATAATAAATATTTCATAACAAATATAATTAATTTACACTTTATAAAAGTAAATAAATATCGTTAATCCTCTTGTGATTAATAAAATGTCCAATATTAACAAAAATGGAAAATTAAGTAATTGATTACTGTAAACACACTTTAGTTGAGTTTCAGAACCAATGTCAAGATCATCTAGTTTTTTTTTACTATGCCCAACAAAGTGTGGGTACAAATCCCGGATGGAAGAGTTGCGTCTTTTTCTAAATTATTTAAAACTTTCCTTTTACATAAATATGAGTAAAATTATTATAAATTCAACATTCTCCTTCATTAACCATTAATACAACTAAATGAGGATAGTCTGTACGGACAAAAATATACGCTTAAGAAAACGTAATGTAAAAATAGAGAAAATGTCATGGATAAAAAACTAATTTTACAAAACTAAGTAAAAACATGTTTATAATCAATTATCTAATAATTCACTAAAATCTAAAAAAACTAGATAATTAGATCTTAATATTTAAAAATATATTTTTCTTTCAAATTTTTCCAGTCATTAAATTTGTATCTTGTGTATTGTTGTGTATTTTAGATTTTAAAAAATCACATGTAAAAACAATATTTCATGATACAGTCTTGTGTATTATTCATTAAATTATTTTAAATGAAACAACAGCCTTAAAATTTCAGAGCAACATTAAACAAAGTGTTCAGACGGCTACTCTACTGAAGATATAAAATATGTGGTGTTCCCTACTCACCATGACGTAGGCATTTTACCCTACTTTTCAGTGTAGCAGGAAGTATTTAAAGACTTGCAGGAGTTACTAAATTAACCAGATGTTTTTAAAGGAGATAACCTTCATTCACAAATCTTTTTCCTTACTATAAGCTTAAAACATATTTTTAACATAATAAACAATTCTCATCTATTAATTAGCAACTGATAGTGTAGTTTACGTCGTTATTTTACAGTGAACACGCAATATAATATAGCAGCACACAATAACGGGATATTGGGCGAATGAACAGATATGATGTTTACCAAACAATTTTTTATATTTCTTCTATAATCCCCCAAAGTTATTAATAAATATAAAATGCAAGATTTATTCTTTAAATAACCAATCATTTAAGAATGACCTGTTCAAATTTAGAAGAAATGAGTTTGTTCAAATGAGACTTAAGTCAGGCTAGACTAGATTATAGTAAGGAAATGTATTTGTTATACCATATAAATTCATTTTCTAAATAACACTGCACAGACCTAGCTATTATATGACACTTATGATACATTTGTGGCCCAGCATAGTAGCATTAACATTAGTAATAGTAATATTATTTTGATAAAATCAAACTTGAAAGAAATGCTAGATGGAGGAAGATAATATAAAATATATGTTTTATTTGATAAAGATTTCGTAGTAAACAAATTTTATTAAATTCAATATCCTGGTTCTAAAGTATATTCGAATGGAAACACAATATATATATATATATGATTTAAATAAATTATCACAAAATTAAAATTTACTTATCTTGTGTTTTTTTGAATATTACTAAATACGCTACAAATATATTCAAACCTGCATTGGAAACCAAATGTTTTTAATTGTTAAAGAAATATATTTTCTATTATTAACCAAAATATTATTTGTTTTTAAACTACCTTTATCCCTTCAAATGTGCACTATTTTTTATTTATGTTATTAAGGAGCTTAATTGTTGTATTAACGATATTAAATGAAATATTTTTCAAAATAAATATAATTGCTAAGAATAATTAAATTATATTGCTTTGAATATTTCATAAATTATCAATTAAGAATTTTTAATCATTAATAATTCAATGCATTAAAATCATGTTTGCCAACACTTTAAGAATCAATTATTTATACATGGTATTACGGCAATAAAAACATATAATGCATAGTGATACAGTTTTAAAAAAATCCAATAAGTTGTCTTGAGAAAACTAAAAAAGGAGTGCTGTGATAAACACTGACCACATTGGCGTTAAAACCCCACCATCTCTGATAAAACAATAAGCATTACCACTTTCATTACCAGTGGTAATAATAATTATTAATATAAATGAAGGTTTTATAACTTTGCCTTTAATCTCAATGGCCATTTTTATTTAATGGATTAATTTAATTTAAATAATAAGTTATATAGTAAAATAGCACAAACTATATCATTTTCATTTACTCGACTGTTAAGATGGATTATAAAACAAGTTTAAAAATTGCCTTAGCTTAAGAGAAACCCATTCAACTCAATTAAAAATACATTGATATAATATAATGTTTATGTATAGTAAATTACACTTGGTTTTTATAAAAAATTCTACAAACATAATTTGAATTCCTAATGAATCCATTCACTAAAAATGAAACACCACAAATAATTACTCAAAACAAATAATTTTCCCCCTACTGAGCTTTTCAGAACTTAACAAAAAAAATGCCTTAGGCGGGATTAAATTAGTTAGGGACCTGAATTTAATGTTTCCAACTTGTGATCGCGGTGTTATTTGGTTCTCTTCCCGCATGTATAAGCAGCTACTGCACAAGCTGTGCGGGAGACTGAACAAGCTGTGCGCGGAAGGCTGTGCGCACGCTCACTGGCCTGGGAGTCATTTAGCATCGCTGACATTCTGTTTGTTTTGTTCGCTACATTGTGCTTCAAAATGGGAAGTGAACTGAAGAGGAACCTCGGGCAAAATGGGAAGAAAAAGGGAATCAACTAAACGAAATTCAAGAGAGACTAAAGAATAAAGGATGAAATATAGATATATAGAGATATATGTAAAAAAAATGAAAGGAAAAAAAAATAGAGGAAATAAAAGTCATGACTAGAAGAGGGAATTTTATTTGAAGGAGAAGTATACGTGTTTTTTATGTTGAGGCAATTCGTTTGCCATCCCAAGGTTAAGAAAAATCCCTTGGGTGGAAAGTTTTCTTCTCCATCCTTTCGTCTGTTCCTTTACTCTACGACAGAAGACGATCCATGTCCCTGGTCCGGACTAGGTTGTAATGTCTGCTAAATTAGCAGCAGCACAACCGCCGGGTATAAGGAGGCGGGAGGAGGGGAAGGAGTGTGTTCTAGAACTCGGGGTGGAGAGGGGAATAAAGGCGGTATGCGCGTCACGTACGTAAACCAATTGTTGTTCGGTGGAGTCGAAAACACCGAGGGGTGTCGCAGCCTTTCACCAGGTGAAGGTTCATTATTACAATATACTGTAACAGATCGTACAGTCTGTACTAGCTTTCAGTTCAACTTCAGGAGGAACAATATCGCTAATAATATGAATAACTAGATAACATCTTTTTAAAATATTTAATTTATTGATCAACGATCCAAATTAGCTATACAAATTATCAAATATATAATCCGACTATGAGAAACCTTTAATAAAATGTTCTTAAAAATTAAACTATTTCTTATAAACGTTATGGATATAGGTATTTTAGCTACCCTAGTAGAGTAGGAAATAGGAAGAGATCATATAGAGGAAATGTACCCATATTTGCATGTCTATAGAGCCGTAAACAATTTATAAAAACACAACCTCAATATAGCCGGCTGCGGTTAACCCCTCTACCTCCTTGGTACCTACAAATTGAACAGATGAGACAGACATAACATTCCACTGGCTCACTGATTCGGTATATGTATGTATTTAAATGTATATGTATGAATATATATATATATACAGTAATATATACCTCTATGCACATGACTATATAAATATATATTTATTTTTACAAATAAATGTATGTAAAATATATAATAAAATTGTATATACATATTTTTACATATAAATAAATGTAAAAGTATAAACATTTTATATATAAATGTATATATATGTATATAAACATAAATATGTTTATAAATATATGTATATATAATAAAGCGTGTATTTATAAATACATATTTACCTATACCTCTATGTATATGTGTATGTAGACACATATACACACTGAACTATATACACACTTATCTTATAAGTTCTTAAGAATTACTTACAAATTAATATTTTATCTAACTTTTACTTTTGCTCCCAATGCGTTTTACAAACCATACTAGGTATCAGTTATTTGAAACACTTATGTGGTAGAGATGAGTAAAATCTAATTTATAGTATTAAATACACCATAATTTGACTGGAGGGAGAGTAGTAAACTATTTATACATAACTTTCACCAAACCCATCTGAGATTCGAACCATAGGGCAAGTTTTATAGCTCGACTTAGTACACCTCAAGTGCTGCTCGAAAATAAACACAAGACGACACCTACATAAACAATGGAATGGGACAGTTTCGCATAATGAAACTGTCCCATTCCATTCTGGTCCAAGTAGATGTCGTCTTGTGTTTAATATAGCTACTCACTTGAGGCTTACTAAATCAATGAAATTGGCCTATAGCCATCGCGTCCCCAAAAGAATAGACTAGGCGAGCAGGAAGGTTATTTCTGGTTTAACCATAATAACTCTATATTCTACCACTTCCCAAACAACACCATTGAATATCACTCTCTTATCATTTTTAATGGGACTGGGATATTTAAGAATTTTTCTCTTTCGATCTTAACCAGAAAACAGAATCAATCCATTAGTACTTTTTTTTTGTAGAATACTTGACAATTACAGTTGTAGCTGTATAAAAAGAGCCATCGCTGTTTCTGACGATTATTGATGAAGTCCCGTTGAACAATGAATCACAGCATTGGTTATCAATCACCTCGAGCAGACATCCCGTTCATACCAAGCTAAAAATAATGCTGTATACACTATTTTACTATAAAAAATGTTGTGGATTTATTGAATACAAGTTTAACAAAGATTCAAAACATTAAATAAAATATTATTTTAAAGTTCAAGCAAACCTGCTTTGGTGGCCCAATGGTCTAGGTCGTCACTCTCTCAATGGACTAGACTGCCGATGACAGGGAGATCGAGGTTCGAGTCCATGTCAGGTATACTGAGGGTGGATTTTCCTAAATGGTTTTCTACTCTACTCTACGTGAATGCTTGTACACTTCCTCTAAATTTAACCTATTTACATTGTTTATGACAATTATTTATGGAGAACATACATACAAACCTGGGACTAAATACAAAGTAATATTAACACTAGGGGCTAGTCCTGTCCATCTCAGACAGGCGAAATTTCGAAATTAACTTTATGTCTGTTCCATATAGCTTATATCTATGTTTATATTTTTCAAAATATGAGGTAACCTGACTCATGTCATGATTCTGCAAGGATATGGGGTCTTATTTTTCTTAATTCGGATTTTTATCATATAATCTGGCCACATGATCGTGGTTTGCTAAATTAATCCTGGGGACAACCTATTAATATATTTTAAAGAATTTTGCGGTTAGCTAAAACACCTAATTAATCAATTTGCAAAGTTTTGGATTTGTAACTCATCTGGGAATTTAAGAAATACTCTGGACCGACAAAAACGCACCGCAAATCTTTTATTATAGATTATATAGATACGGCTTAGGTACAAAAGTTTATCCGTCATTTTGGTCAAATACATTTACAAATAAAAACTACCTACATCTGTAGGAATGTGGACTAGACAGAAAAGATTATATAGTCCAGCCTGACAGTTACAGGGAGGTATGGGTTGAAATTACTGATCCGTGGAATAAGGTCTTTAGTTCTAAATAATTGTCTAATCACCACGAAAAAGCGGTTGAATTTCCTTTTAAAGACTTACTTATATTAATACCATTAGTACAGGTACGTGAGTGTATATAATACGTGTATCTAGAATGGTTGTAAAATATATAATATGACATTCGTGTGTTTTCTGTAAGATATTCACAACCCTCCTATACATTAGAGCTGTCAACATCTAGCTAAAACAAATAAGTGATGGAATTAGCCACTCAACCCCCACACTGGGGTATGTAAGGGAATATCGACTATCTATGTTGGTTCAACTGCCACCCCATAGTAGGAACTTGTATGAAACTATTGTTCAGTAGAAATGGAACGTGCGTGCATATACTCAATTGTTAGAGTAAGACAAATGCGTGCAACACTAGAGTGCTCTAAACAATTGAATTCTCTAGAGGAAGAACTACGTAAATCAAGCTTGTCCAAGCGTGGGCCTTTGTAAAGCTTTACATAAGCTGTCATTGCAATACTTTGTTTTAATTATATATTAATTTTAACGTGTGATTTTTAGCTAGAAGTTATAATTCAAAATATCTAATTTTTATTTGATTAAAATGAAGTTTTCAAGATAGTTTCTGAAGCAAGATAAAATTAATAATGTAAAATTACTCAAATCATACATATAGCGAGGTGACAATTTCTTTTCCTATATTTAAAATACTCTACAAATTATGTTGCATTACACAGATATAAAAAAATGTATAATGTTTGATAGAGACGTAATTAAATCCTGCCACGAATTCAAAAAATGGTTCAGCTTATTTGACTTCAAGTCCCAGTTTTCCCTGGACTTTGTTGATTGCGAAATATATGTTTTTATAAATTATTGTTATTTATGTGTTTCAATAAGACAAATCAGCAAGGGGGTTATATTACTTATGAAAATAAATTTAAACGATTAACATAAAGTTATTTTATTTATTATTAAATTTATTTTCCTTATTTTTCACTTTAATCATTTATCCATAGAATGCATATAAACTCACTCAATTTAACGCAACAAAACACGTATAAAATGTATCATAACTTCTTCTAATGTTTAGTTTACGAGAGAGATGACACTGAAGAAGAGTCAACGCATGATGTAGACAATTAATAAACCTGTGAATTAGCATGAACACAGCCATTCCCAATACTGCGCACCAAAAAATAACAATTATACCAGTGAATTATGGAGTACTGGTACTAGCACCATGAATGATGTACTCTAAATATTGGGTTCATATGATGGCCAAATTGTAATCGCAAAGCCTGAATACACCGAGCATTATTCTAAACAACTTTATTCAGACTGCATTGGGACTAGGCGACTAATTATAATTGTTTGGGAGACCAGAAACTTACAATTCCGGCTCATGTCTACCAACAATGGTCGAACACGTGATGCATAATCTCATAATAGATGCTCTACTTGACTCTCTGGAATAAGATCCTCGACGAAGTACTGTGGTATCTATCACAAGGGAGTTGGTACCATCTGTAATCCAGCAGACTAACCTCTCTTTGACGGAAAATATTCCTAATACTCTTATATTATTCAGTATCATCCGCAAGGAGATAATGTGAAAACATTCTGTTGACTGTAAAAACACTGTTTACATGTAAAAGAGTCTTCAATGGTCCCAACAGTCACCCGTGGTTATGGACCAGTCAACATACTTACCATTTTCATATCAATTTCTGGGTGGACACTGTATAGGACATCCTCGTATTAGAACACCGACCAAAAGCTAAATGTTGACGTCTTTTTCTCTAGAATTCCACCAGAGTTGCTATAAGGTGTTCCCTTAGCTCGATACACGTGTTAGTTATTTTTACAACGAACCATCGCAGACTTTTGAGGCACACTCCATTCTCCCCGAAAGATAGAAGTACTAACTTAACGGACAGTACTTTGGCCCTACCCTACAACGTACGATATAGTGGAACAATTTAAGGTAAGATTGACATTTTTAAGGGTAAGCTAGAGGTACACACTCAAGAGTGGTTGTAAATGACTCACAGAGATGTTTATTGAGTATGCAGGGGGCCTTTTAATAGACACCTTGTTAGTTTGACCTCAATACATGAGATTTATTCAAATAAGGACACATTAAATAATATATATTCTCCCAAGGATACTGACATAGACAAAGTGTGCCCTGTTTATAAAACCCTCAATGACATACGTTCAGAAAGCTTTCAGAAAATAGCATAATGCTACACACGGCGGCTGACTTGGGCACCTACCACCACCATAAACAGCACACCTTTGTAAGGAAGAAGCAAACAAATACATTCAGTGCACATGCTTTTCCTTTCATTACATGGTTTGGAAACATTGTATATATGCATACCTTATTTTACAGTGCAACTTAATCCTAATTCTAAATATCAAACAAGCGCATAGCCTAAATGGGTAGTAAGATGCGGTGCTAGACATAATTTAAAAAATATCAAACCAGATATATTGTTTTAAGTTTTCTTGTCTTTTTATCAAGGAGTTGTGGTATTTTGTAAACAATCTTTATTCAAACAGAGGATATTCTTCATATGAAAACTTGGTCTACCTAAAGCAATAATGAATAAAAGCAAATTAAATAATTATTTTTATAAAATAAGCAATGTGGTATTTGTGGATTCATTAAAAATTAAAAGAAGACTTACTCTATTAAAGGGATCTTATTTATCTAAGTAGTTCCCACTAAGGATATTATTATTACAATTCAACTGTGTATCTTCCATATGTTCCAAACACACTCGGCAAATACTATGTTTACATACACAACACTTTTAGTTTTTTTTAGTAACACGTCTCTCTACCTGTTCAGGTTGTATGCATATACAATAATTACATTATCGAATTAGGGGTTGGGAAGGTGTGAAGGAATAGTGAAAAACATTTGGGAGAAACCCCCCTCAGTATATCCGGATGGGATACGAAGCCATATCTCACTGTAATCGGGAGTCTAGGCTAACATTAGAGTGACATCTTAGACCATGCAGCCACTGAAGAAAGTTATGGAACACTTCATTATTTACATAGAAAGACACTTATCCAACTACTAGTAAAGCTACAATAATTGATACATTAACCTACGCATACTTCAATACAATCATGTTATCTGTATTTTATACGTTAGGTACATAAAAAGTAATACAAATAATGTAGTAAACTCTACCAATTTTGACCGCAAACATAAAAGTGTAAATATTTTATAATAGGCCTTTCCAAAGAAAATGGTAATTTACTGAGACTGTTAGTAAAGTACTGGTATCGTCTTACTCTGTGGGCTGTGGCGCTTACTGAAAGTTTGAGACACTATGAGTTGTAGCTCCATTTTTGGAATCATTATCACCCCTCTCTGTAGTCATAATTTAGAATACTTTTTTTTACTCTTTGTGTCTAAGCTTAAATATATAAATGTATGTGTTTTATAAACATAGTTCTATAGTAACAAGTGGGACATTGTTCAGATATAATTGTAGGTTAGTTCATTCATAAGATAATATTTTAAACAAGTATTACGTAAATATTTGTTATAAACTTATTAATCATTTGAACTATGCACACACTCCTTATACTCAAATGAACTATACAAATATTTTATGCACTGTATTATTTGTGATATAATTTTAGAACGGCTAGGGGGAGATGAAGGCGATTGGATCATTGACTGATTATATATAATGAGAAAACAAGAGAAGATACATTCATATATCAGGCCTATCAAATATTTTTAAAAAGAGATATTTTTAGTAGTATTCTAAATAAATTGAGCACAGTAAAATAATAATTTGTATATCTTTGGATTTGGTAGATGATCCTATATTCTATAGATTCATAATATTTGTTTTGCATTAGACAAGAAAGTGTTGGTACAAATCGCAGCTGGAAGAATCGAGTATTTTTTTAAATAATTTAAAATCCTAACTTCTCATTAATGTGGATACAATTATTATATACTCAACCTTCTCCGTCACTAGCCATTAGTAAAACTAAATGAGGATGTTCTGTAGGGACAAAAATATTCTGTTAAAATAAATGGTCTGAAGTATCGCATATACTTTTACCCGCTTTTTTCTTAATACGTATAGACCTGATAGAAATTTACTAAAAACTCCTAAGATTTTGAAACTAAATAATTAGTCTACACCAAAGATCATAAATGAAATAATAAACCCTATTACTTGCTTACTCTATGGCATTGGGAACTAGGAACACTGTTACAGAAAATATGATAAAAGAGAAACATCTTCGTCTACCAAAGAGCGTAAGAATCAAATTCAACTTCAAAGACCTAAATTAAAAATCAAATATATCTCCGTATAGCTCAGAAATGATTGGTTTTAGAAAAAATATTTCAAACTAAAGATTTTTATCTTTAACAGTATTAAAAGTTTAGGATGATAAATTATTTGGGATCTGAAATAGTTGCGAAGAAATAGTAAAAACTGGAATATTTCCCAAGTAAATTACCCTCAAAGTCAAAATAAGATTTAGCATCTTATTTGATATGATAAACAATGTTCAGATATAAAATTTAATCCAAATCGTTAGTGTAAATTTTGAGAGGATCAATTTATTCCCTTCAGAAAACTACCCTTAATTTTAGGTTTAAATACATAATTCCAAAATCTATCTGAGGAAGGCCCAAGCTGCATACGGACGGACAAATAGACAGACAGACGGCCTTGTGAAAACCACTTTTTTGGTTTCAGGCTGTCATGAAACGTCGAAATTTATCAAAATCTTGGGTCTTTTTTTTTATGATTACAATTCTTTCTCTCTGAAGTGTAGAGGTTTAAAAAAAATCAATATATATAAGTAGAGGTATGGTCATGGTTAAAAAAAAACTAAGCTAAATAACTAAATAAAGACATTTTCACAGTAAATTACGAGTATATTACTTAAAAATCATTAATATATAACAGATTGGATATTAAAGCAGTGCATACGTTGATATTCAAACAATGACCTCTCCGAGAGTGATACATTAAACCTTACGATCACTTATTGAATTATTAATCTAAAGTTATAGAGTAGGATTTGAATCGATGATTATAGGTATACGCGGAATGCATATATGAGTAAAGTTATTTCTCCAGTTATGTCACTCAGTTGACAAACAATATTTTGAGTAGTACTAAAAGAATAAAATAATTAATATTCCACTGAACGTAAGAAAGTTTAATATTAATGTCGACCTTTTTAATAAGTAACAAAATATAAAAGAATGTTGTTTTAAATATATCTAATTTTTTAAACAAAAAATACACCATGGTGTATGAGTATTATACAAGCGAGCTAGTTTTAATGCCCTAGGTTTGAATACTCGAATTATTGAATGTGTTTAGTAATTTAAAGCTGAGAGAATTAAAATAATATTTATATGTATTCTAGCTACCCAAATTATTTGTAATTTTAAATATTGGGGGAAATCCATATTGTGGTGTTCTTTAATTAATCATGAGAAGGAAGTTTTTTTAAATAATTATAAAATTGCTAGAAAGTGCGAAAACCCATTACAAATTTACGATAGGATTATTGAATTTAATAAAAGTACGAGCTGGTTGGTCGAACAAATAAATGGTGTTGCTTTGTTTTCAAAATTAATTTTTTTTTTTTACAATTTTATACAACTTTTGCATATTTTTACTTTTAATCTTAATTTTTTAACGAGTAAACTTGCGCAGTTTCTCCAGCCGAGAAAGGCAAGGACTGAAAGTCTCGTCGAGGGACGCAGAAGAGAGAGACAAGAAACAAACATAACAAGTGGTGTATGTTTATGAACGTCCCTTGGGTGGCTTATGGAACACGGAGGAAACAAAACAAACTTGGGGCCCCGTGGTTTGCCAACTACTGATCTGGAATTTTAATTTCTTGTAGCCAACTAAGCTCTAACTAAGATTTACAGCAAGCACTTTACAAGTTCATCTCCTTCTCGGAAACACCATTCCCATCCACCCTTCTTGGGATCTATAAAGTTTCCCAAAAACTGTGATATAACTTTGGTTTCCCCAAATTATTCATGATAAAGAAAGTATATTTATTCTTATCTCAATTTAAATTTATGTTTAAATATTATTAGCTTATAGTGTCAATGTAATAAATATAAACGTACACTCCAGTTATGCTGAAACGTATGTCTTACCATGACGGATCGCACTATGGCCTTAAATTATAAGCTGCACCATAGTGGAATAATGCAAGGTAAGCTTGATAACTTACAAGGAAAACGAAGGGTACCTTTAGAAAATATTTAGAATAGGTTTTAAAAGCTAAAATAAACCTTTAGTAAAATAACAAAATCAAAGAGACTCACGTTATTATAAGATCAAAATTGGTAATGTTAACATTCTACATCAGTTCCGTATCCGTGCTTAACATCTAAGGATCCCTGATCACACGGTAATATTTTTATTTATTAAGTACCCATGTTAACTACAGGCTTTATAGGCCTTGGTTCAATTCTACCCTTCCTCATAGTTCAGTGGTTAGAACTGTATAATAACATGTCTTGGGGAATATGAATACATCTCTTTACTATATTCCATGGTGTCTTCCTCAACGCACATCAAAAAATAAATGTTCTCATATAAATATTTCCACCTCATACAAACAGCTGACTCAGACAATATTATGTGGTCCTGAATCTCAGGGATTAACGTGTTGACTCATTCAGTGAAGCTAGCCTGGTTATAGAATAACAATTAATATACTGAAAGAATCATGCATTATCCTCATTATATGCCAATACACATGTATTCATTTACAAAATTTAGAAAAACTCACCAACAAAAGTAATTGACATCGATTAAAGACAGTCTCACACTACACTAGCCACATTCTTTCTAAACACATATTATTAACATTGGCCATTTGATCTGGATACAATTACAAATATCCCTCGATAAACTATGAAAACATTTAATGCAATCTTTCTTAATAAGTTTATAGCTATTCATCATTGTTATATACAAAATATGTTGCCACAAATATAAGCCAAACCGCATTAGACTAAGATCACTAAGTGACCCCACACAAGTTAAGTTGAAACTGACAGTCCAAACTATTGTGTGTTTGCAAGGATTGTGGACTGATCAGTAAGAACTGACGGATTGATAAGTTTCCATCAAACTGGACAGTGGACTGCCAGATATCCCAAGCTGAGCTGACGTGTTTATTGGCAAGGCCGAGTGGTAGTCCAAACAATCAGTCCATCAGTTTATTCCCTATTATCATGAAGTAAATATCATTGTGTGTAGATCTCCTGTGTTTATTTTGATACGATTATTTGGTGAGAAGTATTATATTTAATTTTTTCAAATACATTTGTTCGTGCATTTGTGCTTTATGGTGTTAATTGACTTTCTGGTTCTTGTAGGATATTAATATAAGTATACTGTCCTCGCTTTAGTAGCCAGTCCTTCACCCAATATTTTCTTTTCAATTTCTTCCCTTATCTACGTTTTCTAACAATACGTTCAATTAAAATTAGCAAAGTTTCGTTAAATCCAATTACGAACGACAAAAAAGCTAGTCCAGAATAACTACTTTTTATTTCACACTGAAATGTGTATCCAAATCTGCACTTCAATACAGATTGATCAGTTAGAAATGAGAGCTGTACATATTATGTGTGGGCAAGGCCACAGCTCAATCCAAACTGATCAGCTATAACTAATAGCTGGACTGATCGTGTGTGGGCAAGGCCACAGCTCTATCTAAACTGATTAGTTATAACTGAGAGCTGGACTGATCGTGTGTGGGCAAGGCCACAACTCATTAAAAACTGATGAGTTAGAACAGAGTGCTGGACTGATCATATTTGTCTTTTATATAGCGCTTATTATTTTAAAATAATAATAAATACGCCTAATAAATCCGTTTTATCTGAAAATAAATTGCATACTAGTTCTACTTCACAAGGGTGTCTCGGAGTAAGGTGTCGGACTTCTGTTCTACGGGTCTGGGGTTCAATCCTCTGTCCCAGCACAGATTTATCTGATTGCCAAACCCTTCCTTCACCACTGACAAAACGTGTATTTATCAAAACTTGTGAATGTGTGAAATGCCAGACCTCCACCGTGGTTCGGATTCCACGTTAAACTGCAGGTCTACCATTTCATCCCACAATTACCCTACCACTACACATTAGCGTAAGTGCGTACAACCCAAACGGGTAGTAAGATGTGATGATAATAATAATAATAATAATAATAATAATAATAAAAATTCACATGGATTAAATTGTTTTATTCACTTTGGTTGTGCTCTTGTGGGCGAAAGCCACAACGACCTTTCATCAGGGAAAGTTTGGGTGGACATTCCTTCCTTCAACAACGAGGTTGACCTAAAAGAGGTGAGATTGAGAGTCCTAGTTAACTCTTAGTCATTGCGGTCATCCCCCGAGATCTCAGCTGTACAAGAGTTCGACGACAAAACGATTTTGATTAAATTTCATTTCTAAACATTATATATATCACAAACAAAACGGCTACTCTCAATTATTCAGCAAAATGACTTAAAGTGTTCCGTTCTGACACGTATAATTCTCATTTTTTATCTTATCTTCGTTAATCTTTGAGATATGAAATTACTTATTGTTACAGATATGTTAGGATATTTATGGAAAAAATCTTTTATTTGAAATATATTTTTATAAAACCAATATTATTTAAGTTATATATATATTTTTTAACTTTTTGAACAAAAAGGTAAAGCATTGTGAGCGTAAAAAGAAATCTAACCCGATATGTAGATGGATGTCTACATTTCACGACCCCCCACGAACCATAAAAAGTTGTTTTTGAAATTCTTTCTCTGTGTCTGTCTAACCCTAAAATTAAGAGTAGTTTAATAATGGGTGAAGAGAGAAAAAAAAACAATTTTTTTAAATCGGCTCTAACTATTTTGATTAAAATTCGTATCTAGGCGTTGATTAAGATTATAAATAAAGTGGTTATATTCTTCTTCCAATGAAAATGAGTCTTAGGGTACTTTACAGAAGTGGAAATTTCCGTATTACCACAACTATTTGAGATACTGAATAGCTTATTATTGCAAGATTTTAATACTATTAAAGATATAAACTTTTATTTTATTTTTTTTTGAAATATATCTATATAAAACCAATAGTTTCTTAGATATATTACTTATATTTTAACGCAATAATTATCAAATGCCATAGAATAAGTTAATACTAGTAAGCCTCTCAAAAAGTTTATTTTCTATTTACTTTAACCTCATAGGTTAATATTTATTAATCAATGATCTATATCATTTTAAATTCAATAGTAAACATTTACCTTTTTATTGGTCTAAATTTATAAATGGGGAATCTAATAGCAATAGCAATTTAATAGCAATGCGATAACCATAATAATATTTGCAATCTCTAATATAATGTCGATAAATTAAACTGGAAGATTAAATTTTAATACGAAGTGTTGACCATTGGGAACCCAATATCAATATTTTTATTGGTCCAAATATAAAAATAAGGACTTCAAATGTTTTAAAATAAAATTATAAAATTTAAAATCGAAAGAAAAAAAAGTTTTATGTGAGTATAGTGTAATTTATGCTTGGAATTGCTAATGTATATTATTTCATTTCACATATATTACGAATGTTGAGTAAATGTCTCCATTTTTAAACAATGGAGTGAGAAAGTTCGTGGGAAGTTCCATACAATTTATTTTAAAATAAGTTTAACTTTACATACTTTATTTATATTTGTTTAATTTATTCCCAAATTTAACACCCTTACAAATATTTTGAACTCCATACTTCAAGAGAGCTACACTTATATTTGAACATTAGCACACTTGGCCGAGAAATTGTGACCTGGCATAAGATTAAACATATTTGATTTGTAAATATATTAATATGTTAATATTTTATAACATATGATTTGGAAGATATATATATATAAATAAAACATCTCCTAAAAATACCTATTTTGAATTGATTTTTTTATTTACTTAATTTATTTGGTATCTTGATTTGTACATTTATAGCTATTTATGGTACAATATCAAAGTTTTAGTAAGCAATATATATACATATTTTCTAAAACTTTAACGATGTTGTGGTAGCCCTGAGAAAAAATTGCAAGAATGTTAGACATTTAAACATACCGGTAAAGCTATAAGCCAACAGAAACAATTTTTTTTAAAGTTTTTCTATAAACGATATTAAATATATACTTTATTAAAAATCTTACTCTATCAGCTTGAAAGTATTGATAACTTTATTGTAACTTTATACGAGGTTAATGAGGACTTAAGAACAATCTTTTCTAGAACACGTTGTAGTTGGCTGCAACTTAACACCAATAAATCACAAGCAATGCTTATCGAGACAGCAAGGCTCTTGTCAAAAGTAAATAGCTCTACCCTTTCTATATTTTATTTTATAGCAGTGCTATACCATTTACTGCACAAACTAAGACTCTAGGTAAACCAATTTATATAGATCTGTCTTGAAAAAATCAAACTACTAAAAATGTAAAAAAAAAATCTACGCTTCTATCCTAAAAAGGGCAAAAAGCTTGGTTCTTTTGTCTCTCAAAGTATGCTCGTACTAATTTTGATATCCCATACTTCGACTACTGTGATATTTTTTACAGTGACCTCATTTAAGAACTTGCACAAAAACTACAGCGACTACAGGAGCTAGAAACTCCACTATTAAAACATTCATATCAACAAATCTCAAGCATACACCCGTTAATTCTCAGCTGTGATGTCACGGGCGTGGAATACTCTACCTCCTTCCTCACCCCACCCCCCCTAAAGTCACCGACAGTAGGGACTGGTTTGGCTCCTTTAAAAACTTTATTCAAACGGAATATTATTAATAAATTAATCCAGTGCTTCATGCTTATGTAAACATAGCCAATAAAACTGTTTGTATACGAATGTTAGAATACATATTTTAACCAATTATTGTTACTTTTTTTACTATAAGCTTGTTAATTTATTTATTGGTTGGGTGTAAAACAAAGCAAACTAGCCTTGACCATCAATATGTATCAAAATAAAAACAATAAATGAATATCAGCGCACAGGTTTACAAATAACTAAATTATATAATAGACAACCCACCCAGACACTCAAATGTACTGCACCATTTCTCTAAAACCATTTGGCATACTAGACATAAAAATATAATAGAATAGTCATGCGTAACTAAGTTTCACAAATTAGTTGAATATTAAACTTAGTTCCTATTTTGATCTCTATTTCATATTGGTATATTGGTAACATATGTTATGTGTTTATAAATTCTCTCTCCGACATAATATAACCTTTTAATACAAACGATTTATAAGAATAATAATAATGGCAATAATTTATTATAGATTTGTAAGAGAATAAAATTAAATTTCGTACTATTAATCATAATATCATAAAAGATTTCTGCACTATTTAATAATATTATCTTTTCAAATCCCTGGAACACTGGCTCGTGAATTAAAAAATAGATATTTTATGTAAAGAAAGTTTTTATTCTATACATTTAGAGTGAAATGAATGGTAGATAATAAGGGTGAGGAAGGAAAAAGATTGAGGTGGCGTATAGTTAATTTATCCGTGAGCATTACCAGGAACCTATGCTTTAAAATTCAGAACAAGAAGTAGGCAGGCCCAGGAGAATAAAAAGAGAGTTTGGTTTTCTGAGAGGAATGGGTGGTGGTATGCTGTACAAACGGAGGGTGAAGGGGTAACGGTGTGTGGGTTCAATGGTGAATTCAACGAGAAACTTTCTAACTCTTCAAGCTGGATACAGTCCCGTGACAATACACTTCCCCACCACACACTAATATTGTAGAGCAAATATGATAGTAATTACGCTTACAAAACGTTCCACTTTACCGTCCCTCACAGTTTCAAACATTTTATCTTCTATTCAGGAGTATGTATCGACTCACGTAGAACGAATAAACAAATTAATTTAAAAAAGAATAGTACCTCCTCTAACTACACATTCGAGTTATACGATTATTCACAAATTACAATAACGGTTCTAGGGATGTTATATTAATAGGGAGAATACCCGCATATGCATGGAGGGAGAGTGGAAAATCATTTTGGAAAAACCACCCTCAGTACACCGATGTAGATTCGAACCTCAATCTCCCTGTCACAGGAAACCCGACCATACGAGGTTGATGTTAATTTCAAGTGATCAAATGTGGGCGTATTTATTGAAATGTTAAAGTTTTATGATAAAGAATATTGTCCCCTTGATCTAGGTCGTAGGAATAAGAATGATAGTTTGGAGTAAGAACACAGGAATTAATTAGGAGACAGACTGGTAAATTGCTCAGGATAACCAACTGTGATTCGAACAACTCCTATTAGTAAGGCGAGTTTGACGCTTTACATAACATGGCCTCCAGTAAAGGATATGTTTATTTTATTGATAATATATTAGAATTACACAAATCCTAGTATATATTTTATTTATGTAAAAAGAGAAATTCATAAATTACAAGAAATATGTTATTTCTATAATGCTGCAAAAAGTATGTTCTAAAACGTTTAATTAATTTTGGGACCTTAACATTATTTTTTATTTTAGTAAATGAATACGAATAAGCGTGATATACATTTTAATGTACTTAATTTGTGAAAGTATTGTTAGTATATAGCTATACTACTGATAATAATGTATTAATATAAAAGAGAAAAAAAAAGTCGTATATAGTTTGGTAGTGTGACTTCATTTACACTGTTTATTACCTTGGACCATAATATTTAGAATCATTTAATTTTCTTAAAGGTAATAATAAATACGAACATAATATTTTGTAACGTTTTATTTAAAAACCATTTGAAGTACCCAGTGTTGCCTGTGTTAATGTTTTTAGTTAAATCATTTTACTTGGAAGTAAACTTTAAAATTTCTGGCGTCCATATAGTTCGAGACATGTTCGGGAATAGGAGCTACTTATTTTAAAATGTCGGACCATCTGCGTGCAGTAGATATCACCATATGCTCTAGACAGATTAACAAACTCTTCATTTTATTAATATAACATACTTGTATTATAAATAGCTCAACTTACATATAATATTGAAGCTTCCAATATATGAAGTGTACCTATGAGAGCAACAGATACTTGTCACGTAAAAATAGATCGGGACGCTGCAATATACACGAACTCAACATTAAAACCAATAAAGAGTTAATTTCAACCCACTTCGGTGGCCACATGTTCTAAGGTGCTATTCTAGTGATGGACTAGACTGCCGATGACAGGGATATAGAGATTCAAATCCGGTCGTGTGTACTGAAGGTTGGTTTTCCTATTTGGTTTTGAAATCTCCTTTCACGCTAATGTGGGTACACTTCCTATAGGTATAACATTACTCATCCCTAAGAATATTAGCGTAATTAGTACATATACGTATAACCTGAACAGGTAGTAAGATGTGATGCTAAGAAAAATATATTTTCAATACAAATATTAATCTGATAGTTATTAATAAATAATAAAATGCATTTAAATCATCATACGGTGCTTTCTCCAATACACACTTTGACTTTAAATAGGCTGGTAAAGATATCTTTTCCTATAAGTTAATGATGCAATCATGTACTAAAATTAGCTATAATAGTTACCTACATAGGTGGTAATGTGGTCTGAGGCGTTATACTCACATATAATATGATGTTCACACCTTTACTTTCCAATAATACAGAAACACCCTGAAATTCAATTCCTATTCTTACTCCTTGGATTAAATCTTTAATATAACGCTTTTATCTAGCCTTACTGAATGATAAAATTAAAATTTATGGCATTTATTAACTTGATTCAGTGGCCAAACGGTCTAGGGCGTCACTCTCGTGTTTTACTGGACCGCTGAAGACGGGGAGATATGGTTCAAATCCCAGTCGGGTCTACTGAGGATTGTTTTTCTTAAATATTTAAATGTTTTATCACTCTTCTTCTACGCAAATGTGGGTCTTTTACCTCAAAAATGCTTCCTTTCTCATACTTACCTCATTAGAGTAATTATAATATATGAGGATAAACTGACCAGGTTATTCATTCCCAAATAAGTTCACGTTTTTTAATTTATTTTATTGAGCAAATTTATAGTACATAAAGTATAACTAAGAAAGATCAAATCATAATGAAATTATTCTTTTTTTAAACATAATGACAATCTTTGTTTTAGCAAGCTCTAATTTTTATACCAAACAATAACATAATATTTCACCTCTTTTCAAATAAATTTGTCGTACTCGCGTAATGATTTGAGTGTTACTAAAAAAAAGTTATCTCAATTATAACCTCAACTTTATTCCACATAGTTTAGAAATGGAAATGAAGTTCTGTCAAGTTTATAATTGAGTTACTCCACTCTTCTCTGGAAGAGACTCTTTACAAGATGGCGTGCAAGGGATGAGGGGGGGAAACACTTTCACAGTGGATATTGCATGGGAAAACGCATTGGAAGCTTTTCATGAGAAGCACATTGAATAGGAAATACTTAGAGAAAGCATTTCCTCACTTCCCTGTGAGTCTGGGTCACTTTGTAGGAAGTAACGGAGGGGAGTTGGGATAGAATTCAGAGAAGATTTCGTTTACGCTGTTAGAAGGAATTCTAGAATTGATAAAGAGCTTCCCATGGACCTGATTTTAATACCATCTTACAATAACACCCAGATAAACTGTGTACTTTAGAAAGTGTGGGGTATGTAAGGCGGCCATTAAAATATTAAAGTTTCGATACTTGACTTTGGTATTACGTTCCCTTATAGGAAAGATTATCTATTTAAGGAGAAAATGAACTATTGAAATTAAACGCTTAATGCTAAAGGCATTTTTAGGATTTTATGTTACAGTTTTTAAATTTTTCTTTATTAAAAATTAATTTAAAACTGATTAAAAAAAAGACAACTGAAATTACTAATTATCTTATTAGGGTTTCTTGTTTGAACTTTATTTAATATCTGATATAATTCCAAAAATATTTCGCTATATTTTTTTTGTATTTTATGATAAATAACAAACCAAGTCAAGAAATGTTCACACTGAAATTAGTGAATTTATTAAATTACCTTGAAGCAATATATTAAAATTGAGACCTGTATGTGAATTTCTTTCAATACAATTCAGACAGGGCCGTACCGAAGGGATAAAGAGGCTGAGGGATTAAACCCCTCCCATTTTGAAATAAATTTACACCACATAAAACAATATCAATATAATGAGACGAGAACAAAAAAAAAACCAGTAGTAGGTTCCAGCGAGAAGCGATCTTTGTAATACTCCTACTTAATAATTTATTCCCTAGGGTTTAATGTATGTCTTTGACAACCTGTTGGTATCGATGCGTTGAGTGCTGTAATTGATTGTGTGATATTGTGTTTAAATTTTTATCGTCCCAATAAAACACAGATATTTAAAGTTGTGAACTTTTTAATTATTTTTAAACATATAATATCTATCCCGGTCAGAGCCAAGTACGTCATAGAAAATTATATATTTTTTTAAAATTTACAAAAAAATGTGTAAGAGTTAAAAAGGGTAAAATGTTTCAAGAGGGTAAAAGTGAAATAAGGTATTAAAAGGGTGAAACGTGCCAAAGGAGAAAAAAATGTAAAAAGGTCAAAAGGGTAAGCGAGGTAATAAGGTTAAAAGTGAAAAAAGTGCAAAACGAGCCAAGAGGTTCTAAAGAAAAAAGAGTTTTAACAGACTAACTGTCGTAAGTTAAAAGTGCTAAAAAATGTTATAAAATTATTATATTAACTTTTTACCCTTGTTACTGGTTTTAATTTTTTCGTACCTTTTTATAATCTTTTCCTTATTGCTTTTTTTATTGTTTTAAACCCTTTTACTCTCTTTACTTATTAATATTTTAAAAACTGGATTTGTTTTAATATTTACACCTTTTGCTATTTTTACTTTTAAATCCCATGCAAGGTAGGTTGCTTCAATTTTTTTAGATGCATATGAATAGAATTGGATTATAGTCATTAAAATGACTGTCGAATAGTTAAGATAATTTTACATAAATATTGGTCAAGATAAACACAAACTAACATTATGAATCAATAATTTATTATTTACATTCATATAAATAATAAATAATTTACAAAATTTACCATACAGAAGTGAGCTTAAAGAATCTTAGAATATGTCTGTAACTATGGTTAGTTTAGTGAATATAAAAGTAACTAATGTATATCAGCTCTAAGTACCCAGTGTTACCCCTATTAAGTTATATGTATTATAAAATAGCTCTATGGATTAGCAGTTGAAATTTACACTCCATAATATTGTTATAAAACAAAAAAATATACTATACCTTGTACACTTGGATATATCTAAAAGCACGAAACTATAAACAAGATATTTAACACTAACCAGAGCTCAGCGCTGAAGGAAATACATTATCTTCAAATTCAAGGAGAAATTACAATAGGAGATTTTACAACTTGAAATATTAAGACTTAAGTCATCATAATAGCATTATTATTATTATTATTATTATCATTATTATTATTATTATTATTATTATCATCATCATCCTGATGCACTTTATATTTTTTAAGTGGAGGGATCGAGGTCGATAGTTTCAAGAGATACTAATTTCTAATAGGTTTCACATCAAGTATTTTGCTGCTTCTGTATCAGTTACTCTCAGTTAATTCATGGAGTACTAATAGCTTTATGCCATTTTTAAAAGCCAGGTTTTTGTTACAAATCATTAAACAAAATGTTGTTTGCTATTTATATAATACTGTAAGCTGTATGCCAAAATGAGTTGATAAAAGCGTCGCTGGGTGCACCACTGTCACACGTATGACAGCGGCTATACAAATCTGATTACAATGGATGGTTTGACTCGCAGGTTTTTGAAAAGCTTGTAGTGATGCAGCTTACTAGTTGAGGTGAAAAGTTAACAAAAGAAATATGATGAACCCATTATTTATAATAAAAAGTAAGACGTAACGAGTATTTTCTGACTGGAAGATTTTTGGTCTTAGTTAGAGCGATATTGTTTTGGTATAATGTGCTGTACACTGAGATTTAGTACAGGTGCTTTTTTCTTTCAACGCTGCATAGTAGTACAATTTCGATCTATGCACATACGGTGATTAAGCTGATGCGATAGGAACGGGAAAGCAAGATCTTTAGAAAAAATGTGCCCAGAGCTGCTTGAAGGGAGAGTGGGAAATCGCTTAGTAAAATACACATAAATTACATCTGATCTAGATTAGAACCAATATTTTTCTCATCACCAGCAATCCCGTCTAACAGGAGGGTGTCACATTAAACGATAGAACTACAAATGTGGGTTTTGGGGTAGTCAAAACAATAACTAATTTTAAACATATTAATTATTAAAAATTATAATAACTGGTGCTATTAATAATTTAATTTTGAGATGGTATTTTAATAGTAATACTTTGTAGGATAAAAATTAAAAGTAAATCATTGTTATAAGTTACTTAAAAACCTTCAATAATTATTTTAAATATGTTCTTTGTTTTGAACAAAGAATTTATGAGAGTTATTGGCACAGGTATTTACTGTATTAGTTGATACCAAATGATGTTAAATATGGTGTTAAATTGCGTATAACCCGAATTAGTGGTTAGACACGGTAATAAAAATTATATATATTTGGGGTCAAAAAGGGTATAGGCTACTGTTTTTGGTGGATGATTCGTCTAAGGCGTCACTTATGCTATACATTGGACTACCGATGACCAAGGAATTGGGGCTCGAATTCTGTTTGGGTGTAATGAAGGTGATATTTATTAAATTGTTTTCCATCCTCTTTCCAATAAATTTAATGTAGGTAAGCTTTTTATAAATTCAAACTTTCACATCCCACACACATTATCATACTTTATATATATATGCGTAAACACGAACGGGTTGTAAGACTGTGTAGAGGAAATTAGTAAAGAAACTCAGCTGGCATGTGTGTACATGATAGCAAGTCTCAGAGAACAAAGCAGACTTGGCCAGATTGTATGCTACATGGTTAGGGAATGTAGTTATTCCCTAGTATTCAAATAACCTCAAATAACTATACATTGCCATTATTATAACATATTATACATATTATATATTTGCATATATATTTATAGGTATATAATGTATATAAGTACATGTATGTTTATATACATGTATATATTCTTATATATAAAATAAGTATACCAATTTGGGTTATATACCAAGTGTTTATTTGAACATTTTCCACCAAAATATCTCGAAAACAATGTATTACAGAAAAATATATTTTAAACAAAAGTTGTTTGGTTCTGAGAGGAAAGTAAGGTGGTAAGGCTGGTGTGACATTGGGTGACCTTACAAAGGTGACGTTAAGGTCACCTTGATTTTTTTTTTAATTATCCTCCCTATTTTTTATTACATATTCCTGTAGATCACGTTGTGCCATTTTCAAAACGATGAATTTAAGCTTTTTAAAGTAAAAACTATCACGAGAAATGAGCCTCACAATTTTCTGAGTCGCCGGCACTAGGTGCGATATTATAATTGGCCTATTAAAACATGGTTCAGGAAAGTACAAGTGTTTGTGTGTAATATCGTAAACAAAACACTGTTTTTACTATCAGTGAAAGTTGCTAATCCATTAGTTGTCTCGTTTGCTTTCTACTGTTAACATACAATCTTGGAAAATGGCTTACAGTCTGGAAGAGAGAATAGAATTGATTCTCCTTTATCGAGCCGAGGCTCAATGTACTTGAAGAACGAGAGCAACTGTCAATCAGGATAAAAACATATCACATAGTTATGTTTTGGATCTTGTTTCAGAATTTAAAGATACTGGATTTGTCAAAAATAAAAAAGAGACTGTGCGTAAGGTATTGAGTGAAGTGGAAATTTGGGCCACTTATGTGTCAAATCCCAAAAGTTCATTGTGGTTAGTATCTAAGACTACAGGTGTATCAATTGATTCGGTTCATAAGACAGCCATATTTAATAAGTTTCATCCATATATAATGAGTATACATAAAATATTAAGTAAAGATGAACCTGATAGGCGAGTACAATTTAGAGAAGAAATGATCGAAATATTGAGTGAGAATACATTGTTATTAGAATGTATCTTCCTTTCTCACGAGTGCTATTTTATCTTAAGTGGTTTTGTTAATAAACACAACTGTCGTTTTTGGAGTGATCAAAATCCTCAATTTTTTACGGACGGACACACACAATAGCCAGAAAAAATAAATGTTTGGGCAGATATAGGTGATACTATTACTGGCCCGATATTTACTGACAGAGATTTTACAGGGGATTAATACTTGAAAATACTTGAAGAAGCTATTCATTCTTTCATAGTGCACGCCCTTGAAAATCAACTATACAATTATGGACACATGGATGGCTCTAGATTATTTTTATGAGGACATTTAAATTACACTATTTATTGGACTAGACCAGAAAATATCGAAGAGTTAAAAAATAGGATAATAATAGCATGTAGACGTATTATAAAAGCAGCCCTACGAAGAGTTAGAAGTGAATTCGAAAATATACTATATCATTGTTTAGCTAGAAATTGAGACCATTTCGAAAACCTCCTTTAAACTTAAAATTAAAAAGTGATTTTCTCAATAATTATTTTACAAATACAAAAAAACGTGTACAAACACACGTGTGCAAGCACACAGCACACAAAAAATAATTGTATCTTCCCTAGCTTTGTTTGAATAGGCCCATTCTAATGCCGCGCCCAGTGCCGGCGACTCAGAATCTTGTGAGTCTCATTTCTCTTGATAGCTTTTATTTAAAAAAAATTAAAATCACTATTTTGAAAATGGCATAACGTGATCTACAGGAATATGTAATAAAAATAGGGAATATTATTAATTAAAATCAACGTGACCTTAAACGTCACCTTAGCAACTACACCCAAGGGAATACGAAACTTACAACCTTACTTACCCCTCAGAGCCAAAATACTTTTGTTAAAAACTTTTTTTTCTGCAATACTTTGTTTTCTAGATATTTTGGTGTAAAGTATTGTATGATCACACGGAGCCAGGATTCACTAACGAGAGCAAATAGTTGCGCTGGCGAAAGTTGGAAAGATTTCCCCAAGTCCCAATTCAATAAAAGAAGCAGGCGCAATTTGAGAGCAAAGTTGAGCCATTTATTTGCAACCACTCAAGAATTGGTGCAGCTATTAGATCATGATTGTCACCTCAATAAATTTAAATGGTGACATATTATCGCAATGGCTTAAAATACAATTGGTTAACTGTACTCCAATCATTAATAAATAAATAATATAACATACGTCAATCAAGCACAATATTTGTTTCAATTTAGATAGTGGTAACAAATCCATAACTTACCTTTTATTTTTGAATTTTTACTTTCAAACAAAGCAATGGCATTTCTTCCATTATTACAAAACAAAACTTCAAAAAACTATGAACCATTTATTCCTTGTCTATCTCCAAAGAGGTTCTTATTCCTCCAAGCCCAGAGACATCTCGTCACTATATATATCGGTTAATGCAGCTTTGAAATAAGTTTAAAACATTCTATAAATGTTTTATTATTGGAAATTAGCTTTAAACTAATAGTATAAATAAATGCTAAATAATATAATAATATTGTTTTTTTAAAGCAGCAAGAAACAGGCTGCTTTTAATTATATCGCTAGTTTATAAGCATAATTCTTGGACATTTTTGTATTTGCTGTCATTTTAATTAGAGATTTAAAATAAACTAATAAAGTAGCCTTGACTTTGAAAGTAAATTCTTCATAAGGATTGGTCGTAAAGAGAGAAATTGATGTCGTTTATAGTGACGTCACCATAATCTGGCCACAAGTTTGCCCCTTGTATTATATTATTATTATTATTATTATTATTATTATTATTATTATTATTATTATTATTATTATTATTATTATTATTATTATTATTATTATTAGCACCACGTCTTACTACCCATTCGGTTTGTACGCACTTACGCTAATGTGCAATGATAGGGTGATTGTGAGATGAAATGGAGGACCTACAGTTTAACGTGGAATCCGAACCACGGTAGAGACCTGGCATTCCTCACATTCACAAGTTGTGATTAATACACGTCTTGTCAGAGGTGAAGGAAGGGTTTGGCAATCAGATCAATCTGTGCCGGGACCGGGGATTGAACCCCGGACTCCCAGCACATAAGTCTGGCAACTTACCCCTAGACCACCAGGTCACCACTTGTTTAGTGAATACGGAAATGGACCAAATAATAAGGCGCTTCTTTGGGAGTATATTTTGTGCAAAGTCGCGCCATTCCTAGACTTGCACCGGAGCAGAATTGCACTCGTTAATTAATCCAGGCCCGGCCGGTGAATATTTCACTAAGTTTTAATACCGTGCTTAGTTACACTATTGGGGAAATATGAGGAATGTTTAATTGATAGAAAATATAATCCCGTTTACTTGATTGAATCCTAAACCCACAAATCCTAGTTTTGTAACTGGTAAACCAGTATAGACCAGCTTGACATCTAGATCGTGTTCCCAAGTTTGCGGGTTCCTCATTATTGAGGTTTTATTAAATATTCTATCACTCTACCAATATTGTATTTGTATATATAATATATAGTTATACAGCTATATTTGTGATCCAAATTGGAATTAAAAGTATTTGCTTTGGTCACACTCAGCGGTGTTCTGTTTCTGTGAAGATACTCATTAATTTCAAAGAGATTAATTTGATTATATAAACAAAAATTTTTGATTTATTTTAATATAATATAAGAGAATATTTATTCTTATATAATGATTTCTTTTTTAATTAATTATTTTTCAATAAAAGGCAAACAAAATATAATAAGTCAATTATTTTCAATCTTGAAAACGCCATTAAAATCTTTTATATTATATGAAGGCTTGAATTTAATTAGAGATTGATAACTTTATATTTCAAAAGAAAACAAACATCATCCCTCAGAGTTCAAATAGTTCTGAAACATAAATTCATATATTTGGTTTTTACACATATAGCTTTAAATAATTAATTTTTATATTCAACAAATTTTTAAGGTTAATATTAGATATATTAAATATAGTTCCATTACTCATTTATTTTACTCAAAATTACGTAATAAATTTTCATATTTCCCTCCCAATACAAGAGAAATATGGTCCACATCTGGAGTTAAAGAAATAATTAATAATATTAAATAATAGTAATAATAATAGTTATGATGATTATAATAATATTAATATAATGATATCAATAATAATAAAATAAATGACAAAAAATCTCTTATTATTGTAGCATCATAAATAATTACACTTAGTTTCTTGGAAAAAGCTTTTAAAAAGCTACACAGGTAATATCTTAAAGCATGAAATAGATTATTTAATTTTGTACATGCGTATTGTTACAATTCTATTTATGTTTTATCGTACAACAAACTTATCTTTAATAAATCACCTTAAAAAACAATAGTATTAGGTTAGTAATGACCGATTTTTCAAAAACTTGAAATATATTGCAAATATCTTTGAGAATGTTTAATATGAAAATTGACACTGTATATTTGTTTTGTAGGTAAAAACTATTTTTTTTTGTAAATTACTGTAGGTTGATTTTTAAAAAAACTTGAAATATTTTTATAATGGCCATAACCATTTGTTTCCTAATAAGTACCTTGGTAGTTCTGTCATGGAAAATTACACTGTATGGTTGTTTTATTTGTGTAAAAATTATTTCAAGGTTAGTTAACAAATGATGGATTTTTTTTTAAAATAAAATAATTTTTTTTAGAGTGAATACTTTGATTTTGTTTGAAATAGAAATAATGGAACAGATAACACTGTTTAGTGATTTTTTGGGTTGAATTCGTTTAGGGGCAGCTAACTGATTACGGCCTTTTGATTTGAATATTTAAAAAAATGCTTTAGCGATTTAGTTCAAAATGGGTATATTTTAAGTTTATTACATAATAAATAATTAGATATATTAGTTTTTCTAAAATAATCTGTAGTGTATAAAAAATATTTATTTTGACATTTTCTTAATACACTAATTTTGTTAAAAATTACTATTGGGGGAGTGCTTTATGTGTTGCTGAGTAATCAATCTTTATTTTATCAAATAAATTAATTTAATGGTAGTTTACGTACAAAAAATTATTGAAAATGTGACATTTATCAAAATTAACGCTAAATGTTGATTACAAATTTGACATCTGGGAAAAGATTTTTTTGAATATGAATAACTTTTTATTTTTACATAATACAAATATATCTATGGTAGTTCACAAATAAATAATTTTTGTAAATTTAAATCATCCAAAAATATTTGAAAAAATTGGTTTAAGGTTAATTACCTAAATTATTGTTTTGTTTATTTTGTTATTTTAGTTTTTATAAGTAAAACTTACTTAAGGAAAATTTAGAGGAAACATATTTTGGAACACATTTCAATGGTGACACTCATTTAAATATTAGTTTTACATTTTATATTTTTAGCGGGAAATATAACATTTAGGAATATGGATAGGTTTAACATACTTAAACATGTTAAAAATTTAATTAAATCTGGTGGGATCCCATTTATAAACATTAGACACCAAATCAAGTCCGACTAATTAAATCATAATATGTTGTCCATATTTCCATACAAATATTTGATGAATCTAAATCAATTTCCTTAGAAACTTGCTATATAAACAATGTAAGGTGGGTAAGAAGGAGACGCACGAGAATGTCACTGTTTTATCAGGTTTACTGCGAACATATTTTTGGCCAAAATAAATTAAATATTGCTTCATTACAAATATAATATTTTTTTTCACATGGTGACATAAAAAATTATTAAATATCAATAAAGGGTGTGTTGTAATTTAATTACAACTTTTTCTCTTCATTTAAAAAGTTTGTTAGAAAGAGCCGCCATGATCATGACAGATGTTCACGAAATGTTGATATCACCATGTTAAGAAAATTAATTTTTTTTTTCTAATGAAGTGATGATTTATTCTTAGCAAAAAAATTATGTTTTGCCATAAAAACTGAAAAAAAAAACACTGGCCTTTTCGAATATCCTCTTCCATCACAACTTAAATAGGCTGAGAAGCAAATACTTAAATAATAAAATATTTTAAGCAATTAGTAAAAATTAAAATTTTCTCATCAAATATAGCTTAGTATTATAAATAGTTTAAATATGTTTTCACTTTCCGACTAATATGTATATTTTGAAAACTCTTTATGTCAAAACTTTTGATCAAACATGATAATTTCCAACATAAACTTTTAAAATGTACAGTGCAAGTATAAAAAAAATTCTTAGTAACCAAATTTAGAACAATTCTTCATATTATAAGAGCATTGAAGCTTAATATTTTATTTAAACTCTCAAGTTAAATTAGTTCAACAATGACACCTGGACGCTGGCTTGAGTTCAGTGTCCAAGCATCATTTTAAAAATAAATTTAAACCATTTGAATTGTCGTCTCTTCCACAATTATAATAATTCCCATAATTATAATCATTATCAATATGAGTATTGATATACATTAATATATTTACGTACTACTGGCAGGGAGTATAACAGGAACCGATAACCTAATTTAACAGTTATTATCTATAAGAATTGGAACAGAAATATTAAAAATATATTGCTTGGAAACCAGAATAATAATATTTGTGGTAGAAATTTTATTTTTTTGATTCATAAAGATTCTTATCGGCTATATATTTATATAGTTATTTTTATGATTGCATTTTATATACATCTTTCTTCAATTAAGTTTTATTTTGAAAAAATTGATTCTTCCTTTTCTCAGGATGTTTTATCAATAATTTAAAAGAACTGGACCCTAATTATTAAGAACTGAAAATTACATGACATTTTATTTTTCAATAGCTGGAACCAGTAATTGAACCTTAGAATGTTTGCTTGGAGAACCAGAACAGGAAGAACACAAACTGATAAATATTTTGGTTTAACTCCCTGACCAGTAGAATTTTTTGAGCAGACAAAAAATGCTAAGTACTCTTCATCTATCCTGTAAGGTTGCATTTCAACCATGCTACAGCCTATAATATAGACTTATAGTGAAATCCGCATTGTTTGAAATGTACAGTACATTTTATTGGCCTTGGAAATAGCGAGTCCTTTGACTTGTTACACTAGAGCTACACTATCTTATGTTATATCTCACCATTGTGGAATAATGGAAGGTAATAATGCGCTAACTTAAAGGATGAACGAAGAGTGCTTCATGTTAAGAACTATTTTACGTTCTTTTAATTATTACAGCCTTAAGACTTCTCTTTGGAGACATTTCTACTTGAATTTCAATTTTAAATACATCTAATACTATTTCTTTTATTTTAATATGATATTTTATCTTGGTGATCAAATAAGACAAATATAAAAATGAATATTGTGATAATTGGCACTTCATTATATTTCTAGAGAGTTACTATTGTTGATGAGGTTAGAAACGTCAGTCTCACAATATATGTCAATATTTTTAAACAATACCTCCTAGAAACTCGATAGGTAGCTTAGATTTTTAAATGTAAATCACTTGAGATGAGATATTTAACGAAAAACCTTGTAAATGGCTGTCATATTTAAACGCAAGGCAAGATTTTTTTTTAAAACTTAGAAGTATATCATTTGGCCTAGGTCCAAACCTCATCCCTGTCAAATATTGATAAAATTGATCAAGGCATTTGGCAGTTATCTCTGACTAAACAGACATACACATATTTGAGGTTCTGCCAACTTGAAACGAATAAGAGATTCTAAAACTTTGTGAAATTTTAGTTAAAATTGGTTCACGTATTACTTTACACTGGAGGTAACCTTGTTAAAAACACGTGTCATTAGCAATGTTTTCAACATATTTTAAAAATGAGCCCATAAAATCTTATTAACTTTCCTTATCAACAGTTGCTGATAACATTTTGCTAATTACTTTTCTCAATAACATTTTCTTACAATATTTGTTATTTTTTACATTAACATTTCGATAACATTGTTGCTAGCTTTGTTAATAATATAAATTTTGCGACAGTTTTGGAGGCGGTCCTGATCAAATGATGTTGATAACAAAAGGTTACTAACAAGTTATTACTGTTGAGCTTTTTATGTTTTTATCAGTCTACACGTAAATCAGTTTCCTGCCAGTAGATCTTTGTGTAATTTTGTTGAACCCACTTTCTGTTCTTATTTTTCCGTCTTCCCGCCCCAATAATCACTACACAAGCTACAGCATTAGCCACCTCTTGCTGTGAAGCTATCATAGGCGACGACTGTGGGGGTGATTTGCATACTAAGCACCCCCAAAAATATTTTCACCCTCAATATCTTAGCCTTTTTAAAATTTGCATATTACGACTATTATTTTTAATCCAGAAAATAAGGTTGTGTGCTGACAGTGTCTTCTAGTATAGCAAAAGGTGGGTGCTGTCATTTAATATATAAGCAAGCTGATTATGTTGGTATTACTCGCCACTTTTGTATCGGCAGCCTGGCATTTATCAACATATTTTAATCATAGTTTCATTAGTGGCAGTACTCGTTATGTATTTATTATTTTGTGTGTTGTGCATTATGTTTTCTTTTATTCAATTTATTTTTATTTTAGTTTATCAAACATACATTGAGACTAAAATATTGCGCCTTAATTTTGGCCAATTTTTTAAAATACGGTGCTTGAAAATTTGTTAATGTTATACCACCCTCAACCCCATTTTTATAGAGCACCCCCAATGAATTTTTACAAGTCGGAACCTATGGAAGACACGTCTCAGACTGGAGGAACTGCCAATAATATGTTAAGACAGAAAAAAGTTTCCGCCATAAGCTTGTGGATATCGGACATATTTCAATAACTTTTTTATCCACTTTTAATTTTGTCGTTTCAAATTGTTTATGACATGCTACCAATATTTTTGTCAAAAGAATTGTTATATAAAATTTATTACTAACATTTACCAAAGGAGTAATATATTTGTTATCAACATTTTGCAACTAAACATGTTTTTGCTCTTTTCTAGATGTAGAGCCACCTTTAATTGTAAAGCAAATATCCAGAGAGACAGACAAAATGCCTATTGGTCAAGTTAAAACTGGACCTCACTATTCTCGGTCAATTAAATTGGGATAGCACACTCACTCTTTCTATATCTAAATATAATTATATATAACGCTATGTACTGTACATACCTATTTTACCTATTCTACATAAAAGTGACTATTTCTCTTACGTTTTATCTTTAAATACAATATTTTATGGTCATGTCACTTACTTATGTTTTTCTGTACATCCATTAATTTTTTTCATTTTAATATTTGACCAAATGGATTCCATTATCATTGGAATCATGGTCTATTTTATTTAAGTAAGTAATCTTTTCTTTGTAGAGTGGACATTTTAGAACTGGTGTACCATGATATTCTATTTATTTATAGTAAATATCGATTCTTTTACCAGCACTGTCTAAATTATGAAGTCTTATTTTTGCACTATATGGTGGAAGTTATGTGTTTATGAAAGTACAGCTGATTATTTGCAGTGGATTTGAATGTCACGTGTTTGATCTCATTGTTTTAATTATTTTAACGTTTGGTGTTGTTTTTATTGTAATAATGTTTCAACCTGAATCTTTAAAATAAATATTTCATTGTCATATGTTTTTGTTAATTTTGATTATTTTCTATATTAAATATTAAGTGACTCCTGAAAAAGGTTTGTTTATATGTCTATACTTAAATAGAACACCTATAGATCGTTAATTTATATACTCTTTTAAATAAAGTTATTGTATACTCTATTTTTTCTGAAAATGGCTGGGATGAAATCCTTCTCTTCGGTTGCAAATAATATAAAGTGGTAACATTTTAGTTTTGAGTTTTTAAGAGAGATTTAAAAGAATGCTTAGTACCCAAGTGACACATATATTTAGTTATTTGTGTAAAGGTTAGAAAGTAAAGACTAAAATGTGTTTTTATTTTTCTAAACTGAGTCTTATTTTTTCCATATTCCTGAAGTACTCAACATTGGTGATATCTAAACTATCTTTGGTATAGTAATATATTTATCATCCATTAAGCTTTGGCATATCTTATGAAAGGATAAATATTTTAAAAACTTCAAGATGTTATACTATTCTCTGTTCCATAATTATCAATTTATAAATTTAAATAATCAACCATATAAGAAGATTGTTTATAATTACTCTTGATGTAAAGTTAAATTATTTTGCTATAGATCTTATTTTTAAGCAAATCCACTGCTAATTCAAACATACTAATTTTCCCATCAATACAATTACTGTAAGTTTAAAGTGACAATTCTATAGTTTATAATTTTCTACAATTATTGTTTTTTTCCTTAATATCATTTTTGTGTTATAGTTAGGATGACATTGCATAGGTAGGTAGTATTGAGACGCTTATAATTGCTATTAAATATTAACCTCTAATATGTATTATGTTTATATCGTTTATCTTCATGATCATAGCAATATTTCTTCAGCACGGTAGGTGAGCTAAGTTTGGTTTCTCTAAGTGAAAACGCAGTGGTCTAGAAAGACGGGGAAGGGTCATCGTGAAACTGTTGGAGATAAACGAGAAAAAGTGAAAGTTTTTTTTTTTCATTCTCTTAAGTGGAATGATTAAGAGTAGTGCCCATCAAATCTAGTTCCAGCCCCACCCACACACACCGATGTTATTATATAAATATGGTGTTCTATAAAGGTAGTTTTAAGAGTAATCATCCTTTATTGGTATTATTTATTTATTTACTAGGGTAAATATATATTATCAATGTTTCTTACTAGAATACTATATTATTATTTTTATATTTTATGCTAAATAATTCATATATATTATTCTTATACATAAAATTATTCTTATAATATATACACTATCCCAATATATATATATATATATATATATATATATATATATATATATATAT